>JADBJO010000702.1:157500-167500 GCA_016801955.1 Conus betulinus | reverse complement strand
CGATCTTTTCATCTTTTTTTTCTATTCCGCGCCCCCCCCCCCCCCCCCCCCCCCCCCCCCCTCAAACTCTGAGTGAATTTTTTTTTTTTTTTTGTTGTAAACAGTGAGACAATTACATGGCCAATAATTCAAAATACTTCTGGCACTGATTCGCGTTACGCATATGCAGACGTAAGGCGCAGGGAGCAAATAGTTATCCTTATACGATTGCATTCTCCTCATTTAAGATCTTCTTTAGTATTTCAGGGTTGATAATTGACGAAAAATTTGAATATGTAACCGTTTTCAGTCCTGCCATAAAAGCACCCACATGCTGTTTTCAGGATAATTTGTGTTGACCATTTACCGATAGAAGTTGGAACGATTAGGAAAAGTTAGAGTTCTTATTTTTAATTATTCCATTATGAGAATGTCAAAGTCACTCTTAAGTGAGCAAAAACTGAAATAAGTACAAATAGCCATTCAGTGTTGAAGAAGATACCCTTGCCCCATACCATGACGGCATAGTTGTTTTTCTCCCACACATCTTCTTGAGAGGAGAAACAAAAGTTGTGATAATGTGTGTGAATGTGTGTGTGTATGTGTGTGTGTGTGTGTGTGTGCGTGCGTGTGTGTGTGCGTGCGTGCGTGCTTGCGTGCGTGCGTGTGTGTGTGTGTGTGTGCGTGTGTGCGTGTGTGTGCGCGCCTGTGAGTGTGTGCGTGCATGAACGTCACAGTCCATAACACTCCATGCGGTCCCTGTTTTCCCACAAGAGACCAGAACACTCTGTTTCGTACATATTTTCCCACGGGAGCCCATAGCACTCTACGTGGTCCATGTTTTCCCACGGGTTCTTTCAGCATTCTTTGCGGTCCATGTTTTCCGATGAGAGCCCCTAGCACACTGTGTGATCCCTGTTTTCCACGGGAGCCCATAACACACTGTGTGGTCCACGTGTTGCCACGAGAACCCATAGCATAGTATGGTCCACGTTTTCCCACGAGAACCCATAGCATTGTGTGTCCCACGTGTTCCCACGAGAACCCATAGCATAGTGTGGTCCACGTTTTCCCACGAGAACCCATAGCATTGTGTGGTCCACGTGTTCCCACGAGAACCCATAGCATAGTGTGTGGTCCACGTTTTCCCACGAGAACCCATAGCATTGCGTGGTCCACGTGTTCCCACGAGAACCCATAGCATAGTGTGGTCCACGTTTTCCCACGAGAACCCATAGCTTTGTGTGGTCCCACGTGTTCCCACGAGAACCCATAGCATAGTGTGGTCCACGTTTTCCCCGACGAGAACCCATCGCATTGTGTGGTCCACGTGTTCCCACGAGAACCCATAGCATAGTGTGGTCCACGTTTTCCCATGAGAACCCATAGCATTGCGTGGTCCACGTGTTCCCACGAGAACCCATAGCACAGTGTGGTCCACGTTTTCCCACATGAACCCATAGCATAGTGTGGTCCACGTTTTCCCACGAGAACCCATAGCATAGTGTGGTCCACGTGCTCCCTCGTGAACCCATAGCACAGTGTGGTCCACGTGCTCCCTCGTGAACCCATAGCACAGTGGTTCACGTTTTCCCACGTGAATCCATAGCATAGTGTGGTCCACGTTTTCCCCACGTGAGCCCATTGCACAGTGTGGTCCACGTGTTCCCACGTGAACCTATAGCCTAGTGTAGTCTACGTGTTCCCACGTGAATCCATAGCACAGTGTGGTCCACGTGTTCCCAGGTGAATTCATAGCACAGTGTGGTCCATGTTTTCCCTCGAGAACCCATGGCATAGTGTGGTCCATGTGTTTCCTACGAGAACCCATTGCACAGTGTGGTCCACGTGTTCCCTCGAGAACCCATAGCATAGTGTAGTCTACGTGTTCCTCCGAGAACCCATAGCATAGTGAGGTCCATGTTTTCCCACAGAAGCCCATAGCACACTGTGTGGTCCATGTTTTCCCACGTGAACCCCATAGCACACTGTGTGTCCATGTTTTCCCACGTGAACCCATAGCACACTGTGTGGTCCATGTTTTCCACGTGAACCCATAGCATAATGTTGGCTCACGGGAGCCCATAACGCTCTGTGTGGTCCGTGCTTTCCCGCTGGAGCCAAAGCGGTCTGTGTAGTTTATTTCTTCCCGGGGGAGCCCGTAGCATTCTATGTATTTCATGTTTTCCCAATGGAGCTCATAGTACACTCATCTGTGGGTAAGGGCGGGCCTAAGACAAAATGGCTGATTCATTTATGTTTCCATTACCAAATAAAGTGTCATTTTCCCGATCGCTTTCACGTTGTGTTTAGAGTCACTCTCTCTCTCTCTCTCTCTCTCTCTCTCTCTCTCTCTCTCTCTCTATCTGTCTGTCTGTCTCGCTCTGTCTGTCTGTCTCGTCCGTCTGTCTGTCTGTCTGTCTGTCTATCTCCCCTCCCTCTGATTTATAAATGAAACGCTGGGCTAATTAAACACCAATAGCCGTGTTTCAGACACTAGTAAATGACAAGCTGAAAAATAACTCAATTCTTGTTTGTATTGGGTCAAATGACAAAAAAAAAAAAAAAAAAAAAAAAAACCTGAATGAAAACTACCCATGAAAGAAACAGGAACACAACCAACATGATGTGTAAAATGAACGCAAAAGATGGAGAAGACTCTCACGATAGAGGTGCTCGCACGTGCAATGTACTTGGTTCCTTTGACACACTCTCGAAGAGGAATGCTGATATTCTTAGAACATGTAGATCGAGGAAGACCCTCATGAGAAAACAAGGGGTTGGGAAGAAAAAAAAAAAAAGAGGAAAATAGCGAAGGAAGAAACTGAGAAGTGTGAGAAATAACGTCTGTCTTTATGTGTTTACTCAATTTCTTGCCATTAATATTTCATGAGCAAAGAAAAGCTTGAACTAATGAGAGAGAGAGAGAGAGAGAGAGAGAGAGAGAGAGAGAGAGAGAGAGAGAGAGAGAGAGAGAGAGAGAGAGAGAGAGAGAGAGAGAGAGAGAGGGAGAGAGAGGGAGATTTTATATGTGTGATGTCTTACCGTCCAGACAAACTGAAACCGAAACACAAACCCGAAGTACTTTATGATACTAGAAAAACAAACAATTAAACAAACAAAAAAAACCCAACTGTGTGGTGTGTGTGTGTGTGTGTGTGTGAGCGCGCGTGCGTGCATGCATACCCGCATGACTGTGTGCGTGCATGTACACCCACACGACTGTGTGTGTGTGTGTGCGTGTGTGTGTGTGTGTGTGTGTGTGTGTGTAGAGGGGGGGGGGGGGGGGCGCGTGTGTGTTTGCGTGTGCACGTGCTTGTGTGTGCACTCGTGTGGGTGTTCGCTTCAGCATATCTAATTCCAGGTTACTTTGGTGTCGACTATAAAACCAGCAACATCCTCCATCAAACTCCTCACAGTCCCTCTCTCCGCTGTTGCTTCACATGCCATGCAGCTCTCGGCACAGCACACACAATGATGGTGATCAACAACCTCCATCTTTCTTGCCTTTCCCAATTTCTTCCTTTCCGGACTCCCATTGCCAACCAGCCAACTCAACTAACACCTAGGGAAGCTTTCCCCCGCAGTACCCCCCAGCGCTACCCCATCACTCCATTTGTCAACCCATGACATCAAGTCTAGATACCACCAACGGCCCACAAGGAGCAGGTGCCATGCCTCCCTATTACACAGGGCAGTGTTCCCATCAGTGGTAGGCGGCAACGCTGAATTTTTGCGTTGGCCAGACTGCTTTCCAGCTAATTAATTCAATGCGTTTGCCTGTCTTTCTGACCAATCAAATCAGCGTTAAGACCTGAGCGATGTCAGTTGTTTTTCCTTGCCGATCAAAGTGGCGTTTAGATCGCTGAGCGATGGGGGGGGGGGGGGGGGGGGGGGGTTTGACTTTGGCGCTGTTCAGTTCTTTGTGGTGTATCTTCTCTGGGCAAATATTATTAGGATTGGGTAGGAAGTTCTTTTGGTGATAGCTATCGGTGGGTGACTGAGTTTGGTAGCTGGGTTATTGAGGGTGGCCCAGATTAATTATCAGATTTTTTCCTCTGAAGTAGTCGATGTCGGTGGCTGTGTAATGGAAACATTTTGTTTTGTTCTCTCTCTCTCTCTCTCTCTCTCTCTCTCTCTCTCCTCTCTCTCTCTCTCTCTCTCTCTCTCTCTCTCTCTCTCTCTCTCTGTGTGTGTGTGTGTGTGTGTGTGTGTGTGGTGTGTGTCTCCGTGCGCGCGCCAATCTACTAATGTTGCTCTTTTGTGACGGATATGATAGAGAAACTTTCTAAGAAAGTAAGAAAAAACGAACACAAGTACTCCCAAACAAGTCATTAAACTCTGGATCAAACAGACCAGTTAATTTGTAAAGCAAATGAACTGGAGCTCCTGAGCTCGGAACTGAGCGCATTCTTGTTGCATGTGTATTTATCACCCAGAACTGGAACATAGCATCTTCACTGGGTGTCTTTGTCTCTACCTTTGGAATGGATTTCCAATATGGAGGGTACTCGTGAAACACACTTGACTGGCTTGAACAAACAAGCGGTCAACCCAGCTGACAGTGGTCTTTACAGAGTAAGGCTGGATAAGAGGTGATGCTGTTGAAAAGGTTTATAAACCGAACAACAGGTTACATTACGCCTCAGTGAGTTCTAGTACTTGGAATGGGAGGTGGGGGTGGGGTTGGGGGGGGGTAATTCCTGGAAACAAACGAGGGAAGGGGATGCTCTCTAGCTTTGGCTAGCAAATCACTCATGAAAAGGAAATTCTGAAGACAGATTCGGGTAGGCTGGTTTTAACTGGCCATGGTAGGCATCCAGTACGAGAGAGGGTTGCTTTAAGTTCAAACTATGGGCTGACCTGAAGACGTGACGTATTGCTGGAGACAGTGGGCAGATCTTCTGCACTAATGTTCCATACACGGGATAAAAGGTAACACGTCTGTAATTTTAGCCTAAACAGCCATACTTACAGACAGGAGAGAAGAATAATTTCAGAATAGTATCGATTTTACAATCTGCAACTATCGGGCATGTACTGTGACTAAAGGAAACAAACCACTAACTTCTCCCAAACCTTCATCACAGCAAAATCTTGGGTACATGTTTCTTACAAAATGTCATGCTTCTTTCTGGAATTGACTGCTGTGCTGTGTGTACCGTCTTCACGGAAGTGAAAATAATTGCTTTAAAAGTCACTTGATATCGATATCTGTGCAGTGTGTCTTGAGTGTTTGAACTGGCTTCCTGTTTTCACTGCACATTTCTAATTTTGTGTGGCGTTTTTTAGAACGATAACTCTCAGCTTACAGTGAAGTGTGAACCAAGTGGCATGATCCAGCTAGCCGTGCTGGCGAAGTGGTTAGCATCGCAGACTTCCGACTGGGAGATTGTGGGTTCGATTCCCATCAGCGAAATAGGTGGGTTTTTCTGCCCCGACCGGCTCTCCTACCCAGAGTTGAGTTTGCTATGGGCTCAGTTGGCAAGACCTGGACCACACAGTCGAGTTTCATCCACTTAATGGGTGCGTCTCTGAGAGTGTTGCTCAAATTTCCTGATTACACAGCAGGTGTCTGTATTTCTCAGGCCTGGTTGATGCCGGGATGTATTATGAAAGTAAACGTAGATTGCAGCCCTGTCATGCAGTCTCAGACTGGGATAGAAATCCGTAGCATCATCCTCATTCTCATCGATCGATCAGCATAAAAAAAGTCTCAGATTCTGTGACCCTTCATGCCCTGCTCTCATGGTGACCTCAGTTTTGATGTCCTCTCCACGTCTGTGGCCTTGGTTTGATTCTGGTATGGGCAATTTCATGGGGGCTGTCGTTGGACGAGCGTAGTGGCGCCCTCCAGAGGGAGAGCTCACTCACGCCGCCTCCGCGACTAAGCAATTATTGTCGTCAGTAGGGGGGGCTTAGTAGGTGGTGTCCTGCGTATGTTGGATCAGATCAGGCGCCACTAAACACCACCAAAGTGACTCGGCAGCAGTGCAGTGTCTCCTCCGCTGGGTTGCCTCTTGACGACCTGACATTGTTCCCTGTGGATTGCCAGTGTCGGGGCTGTGAAGGGACTGACTGGATTGTGAGTTTGGAATGAGCGGCGTGGGTGCAATGCCACTGAGGTGGCACAGAAGATGGGACAGAAAAAAATGGCATGATCTAGTAACTGCTGGACATTTTATTCTTGGTCTGTCTCCTTGGACTGTTCACAGGAGTTTGATAACCAGCCAAAAGACAAAAGTTGTGGACAACATCGCGTGGAAATATACGCATCAATACAAGATTTTACAAACACAAGCCAAGAACAGATCCAGCAGAATATGATTTTACAGTTTTATTTAAAAGATGAATAGAAATACGTTTATAAAGCGGTGAGAATCTACAGGAGCAGACCCCACATAGAATCTAAATGGTACCAACATAAAAACACTTAAGTCAGGCCTTCCATTTGCTGACTGACTGTCAAAATTAAGGATTACACAGACCTATCATCAACCTGGAAATGTGAAATGACTATGAATATACATAGTGACGTGCAGTAAGGATGGCTCTTTTTATTTAAAGATAGCAACATTTTTAGCAAAATGCCCCATCATGAATAAATGCATCAATAATACAATCCGTTTTACAGGTACAAAACTGCTGCAGATTCTAGATTTTGGACCAGAAACAAAGACCCCCCACCAAAAAAAAAAAACCAACCAAAACGAACAAACCCCCCCTCACACAAACCAAACAACTTATTCCCCCGCTCCCCAAATATATATAGTTTGTGAGTTTCCTCCCCATTGGAGACTATAAGCTTGCTGAAGGCTCATTTTGAGGAGCATTTATTATACACCATTTACCCACTGAAGCACATACTCTTACGCAGAATTATCTACCACTGCAGTTACGAATGCTCATCTCCCCCCATTTCTTCAATTTAAGACATAAGAGCAAGCTAAGTAGTGGGGGGAAAACAACTGCAAGCTAACAATTTTTCACTCGTTATAGTACTGACTTGGGCAAAGATTTAAACTTTAAAACAAAAAATTAAGAAAATGCGGAATGTATGGTAAATATAAGAAACCTTTATTTTGCTGCCTGCGGGAACCATCTCTTGAAGAGAGATCAATTTGAATTGTCTGCTCCTAGGCCTTCGCCGGATCGGACTCATCAGAAACACACGGATCATTGTGCCTGTGCTCTTGGTGTCAAATAGAGACACACCACAGTCCATAATTCTGTGGTGTTCTCACCACCAAGGATTAAAAAAAAAAGAATCCAGCAGCACCCTTAAAGCAGCCAGTGAAGGGTAGTAAATGGAACCAAACGAAAGTGCAGAGAAGAAAAAAGTTGCTGAAAAGCTAAAAGCATTATTCAAACAGTATAAAATATAGGGGACAATCTTTGAGCCTATGCTTGAGGATCCATTCAAGGATGCAAGGGAGATCAAAAGATATGGAACAGTCTGAGTGGTCAGCTCTGCTGCTCAATAATCCAAGCAAAAACAGAATTTACACACACACACACACACACACACACACACACACACACACACACACACATATATATATATATATATATATATAATTCTGCTTTTGAGTGAAAAATCAAATGGAATGTCCTGATCACATCCCGTGTTGTCTGCCTTACCACTCATGGGAGTTGCTATGTATGTATTGATGGTACCATAATCTTTCCCATAAATGCACTGGACAGGAAATGACAATGAAAAGGAAGAAAATGCACTAGTGATCACATTATCTGGCAAGTGGATAAAAAAAAAGAAACCACTCAAACCACCAGCTGACCGAGCACTAAGTGATTGGACAGAAAGACAAACCTGCTGCTAAACTGACTGGCCGGAAAGCAATCTGGTCGTGTGGGGGATCCAGTTTGTTGTCTTCCCTTGACGGGAACATTGCGCCATGAGGAAGGGAGGCCTGACAACCCGCCTTGCTCCCTCCCAGCCCTGGCTGGGGTCCATAAGCCGGGCGTTGATTGACAACATGAGTGATGGGGAAGATCGGGGGACGGCAGGGAAGGCTGGACTTCACTGGTGTTAATAATTACACTGGGAGATTAGTTTGAAAGGGGGGGGGGGGGGGGGGAAGGGGGCAGTAGTGAGAGTGAGAGGCGCTGAATTACGAGTGTTGGGTCATTGAGGAAAGGTCAGTGTTGCAGAAGTGGTTAGAGAAGTATGTAAGGTCAAAGATGAGTTGCTATGCGATTTTGTCCACAATTGTATTACCCATTTGTCTGTCTGTCTGTCACTCTGTATGACTGTCTGTCCATCTCTCTGTCTGTCTGTCTGTCCGTCTGTCTCTCTTATGAGATGTTGTGTGCAGACACATGTGATCGGCTCTGTGGTTTAGTTTGCTTTTCTTCAGATGTAATTTGATTTAACTGAGCGCTGAATTTTTTTTTTTTTTGACAGTGTGTCAGCTGATTCTCATGCCTGAAGATGTATGTATTTTTCAGTGACCTCAAAACGCCAACTCTGACAGTCTCTCCAGCAACAGTGGCTCACTTCCCATTCCCGTTCTAATGATTCACCAACTGAGGATAACTGTGAGTCTGGCATTAGCTCTTCCCATGAAGACTGTGTCCCAAGGGAAGAACTTGTGGGAGTTAACCACGCCCTATAGGCTGGAATCTCTTTTCTACGCTCAGCTCTTTATGAACTAAGACAGACACTTAGAAACACATTCCTTCGCGAGTCAGCCAAATCATCTTATCTCAAAACAAATTACACCCTCATAAGTCATCCAGTGTCCAACACCCCCAGAAGAAACAGAAAAAACAAACGCCAGCTCTCTGAGAATCCTTCCTCTCTCTCTCATCAAGCGCTGCCCTTCTCAACCCCTCATTTTCTACCTCGTCTGCAACCCCTATCCCGCTAGACGTATCTCGAAATTCCACCTCTCCAACTGCTACAGTCTCTTTCCCTTCCCACCCTTCACCTAAAAGTACGTGAGGAGCCCCCTGTGGCGGCACGGATTGTCGCAACGGCACGGATTGTCGCAAATTCACGAATGCGACATTCCGTGCCGGACCTGCTATGGGTCTACTGGCACGGATTGTCGTAACGACAATCCGTGCCGCATGTGCACATATTTTCACAGGGAATGTTTGAGCTAATGACTGGATTTTTGTGTTACGGGTCTACAATGTGGGACGGTGACCGATCCCATTTCACGTGTCCTTTCATCCATCCATCTGTCTCTCGGCCTGTCGGCCCGTTTGTCTACTGCGCTTTCTACTTTTCTGGCGGAATTTTGGTCATATTTATAACCCGCGAAGTTTACGAAGTGGGTTACTTTGTTTTTGTCGTGTAAGTGGTTACGTATGTATGTATGTATGAATGCATGTATGTATGTATGTATGCGCGCGCGCGCGCGCGTGTGTGTGTGTGTGTGTGTGTGTGTCAACAGCATATCACCATGAAGGAATAAAGATAGGAAAGTGAAACTTGACATACATATAGGATAGGTACTATAAATGTGCCTTTTGGGGTTTAGGTAAAGGTCAAGGTCACGACCTTGACTTTATGACCTTGACATTGAAAATCTATTTTTAGCCATATCTCAAGCACCAGTCAACATAGGATGTTGAAACTTGGTGTGCAGGTATTTTGGCTCTAGCCCCTTCCGATTGTTGTCGACCGATCAAGGTCAAGGTCAAGTTCGTATGACCTTGAACATTGGAAATCCATTTTTAGCAATATCTCAGACACCATTCACATAGGATGTTAAAACTTGAGTGCATGTGCTTCCGCTCATGCTCCTTCCGAGTATTGTTGACCAGTCAAGGTCAAGGTCGTATGACCTCGAACACTGAAAATATATTTTTAGCCATATATCAAGCACCAGGCAACGTAGGATATTCAAACTTAGTGTGAAGGTGCTTTGGCTCATGCCCCCATGAATACTGTTGATCGATCAAGGTCAAGGTTGTATGACCTTGAAAACTGAAAAAAATACTTACTTTTAGCCATTTCTCAAGCACCAGTCAACATAGGATGTTGAAACTT
>JADBJO010000702.1:147500-150000 GCA_016801955.1 Conus betulinus | reverse complement strand
CGCAGACCACTTTCATTCACGACTGGTATACCCCATTGATCTTGACGCACAACACACTGTCCAACGTGTAAAACCCGAGTGTGCTCCACCCCAAAGAAACAGTGAAGGAGGCCAGGGGGCGGGGAAGGGGGGGGGTATAGGTCAAGCAGTATCACCCCAAGCCCCGGATAGGCAGGACGTCCAGACAGCCAGAGTGGTGGATGATCAGTGAGACTACCATTCTTTTCTTTCTTTTTTTTTCTTTTGCGTACCCGGCGTGCTAGATCCTTGATCCGGTTAATATGGCGAAGTCTACAGTTCGCGACCCCACCGACCCCCCACAGCTTCTCCTGGACCTCAGCTGGACTAAGCCATGTCGGGCATCTATTGCTTTTCTAGTCGCTGTGGTTGACCAGGCATGTGCACTTTTGGCTTCTGAATGTGGGGATAAGCTGTGAAACAAACCTGATTTGTCTGAGCAAACAGAGCAGTCAAAGCAGTTGATGACGTCAAGTGCAGGACAAGATGGGGTAAACAGTTAACAGTGCTGAAGTACTATATGCGTCCAACAGCGGGTACATTGCAGGCTGTAACAGCCTTTCCCAGTTCAAGCTATTGGAAAAGAGTTTCTTGGAGAGAACACAGGGTAGCGGGTGCTGTTCAGCATTGGTCGGTAAAAATATGAATGCACAGGACATTCTGATGACAAATCTGGATAAGGTGGACTGATCAGCTGTGACACAGCACAAGTCTAGGGGAGGGGTACTACGAAGTTATTCTATGGGTGGATCTGAAGAAGGAATGTACTGGCTGAAAATAGCGGGTAGGTCTTCAACATTACCATGACAGGCGTGCGCGCGCGCGCGCGCGCGTACGCACACACGCGCACACACACACACAGACACACACAGACACACACGCACGCACGCGCGCGCGCGCACACACACACACACACACACACACACACACACACACACACACACACACACACACACACACACACACACACTGACAGAGAGAGAGAGAGAGAGAGAGAGAGAGAGAGAGAGAGAGAGAGAGAGAGCAAAAAAGGAAGAAACACTGAGACACATCTGCAATCTACTCATAGTGGCCATCCTCGCATCCAGAATATAGAGGAAGATCCTCAGGGCAATATGACTTCCATCATCTTCACCTAGCACACATGTAAACATGAATACAGGAAACAAACCATGAAAACCTCTCAAAGAATTCATTATGGAAACAAACTTATAACACTTCTTCTCTGCACATGCTTTCATTCTTTTGGTATCTGCTCAATTTCCTCTCTGAAACTGATCATCCTGCAGTGTATCTTTCATCAAGGATGTGGAGACAGTCGACTTTACCATCTCTCGATCGTTTTCTGTGCAATATGTTGCTAGTTTTGGAATAGGTCGTTTCATTCTTCAGTCAACGTTTCTGTTTCTGGATGACATTTCAGTACTGCGACACAAACGTTAGAGTGAACTGGTGGTACCTGGAGGACCTGATCCAGAACCTGGAGTACTACTATGTGCACCTTTCAGTCCTGATCAGCTTCATGAGACTTTCTTTGAAAACCAGTCTGACAGACCTTCAGGTGCATAAACGCTCTAGGCAAAATGACTTGCAGGTCATCACGACAGTACACGGTTACTCATGCCAATACAAGGCAGATAGAGGTGGATGTGATGATATAATTTTACCAATTCATAAAAAATCAGTGAAACATATGCCAAAGAAGAGGTAGGAGTCATACTGAACCAGATCACGTGGCACCAATGTCAACGTCCGACAGGGATTTGCTGACAGACTTTCCCCACACTAAGCAGTCCACAGACCCTTTATAAGACCCCAAATACTGACGTTATCATGAAATACACATAGCCACAATTTCTGGGAACAATTAGGATTCCATGGGATGGTAATAACCTCGCACAATGTCTTGTAATAAGTAAAATCATCAGATGTAGGATCAGTTTGCATGCATGTACAAAGACTTCTGTTTTTCAGGCCAGAAACCAAAAAGTATCAGTGTTCAGTATGTATGAAAATGAAACGAAACGAAACGCGCGCGCACACACACACACACACACACACACACACACACACACACACACACACACACACACACACACACACACACACACACACCGTGATAACGTGGAATTTTATGCTTCATTCAAATTGATGATACAGACATTTTTCCAATATATGATTGGATTGGAATTTTAAAAGAAAACCAAATGCACCAGTGATAATGATATCATCTGAGGACAAAAAACAACAACAAAACAAACAAACAAACAAACAAAAACCCCAAACAACGAAAACACACCACTCACTCACAACATCAGCTGACGAAACACGAAATTGATTGAATAGAAAGAGAAACCTGCTGCTAAACAGATTGGCTGGAATAAAATTAGACCAAGTGGGGATCCGGTTTGCTGCCTGATACTGACGGGAACATTGCCCATGAGGAAGGGAGGCGTGACGCCCGCCTTGCTCCCTCCCAGCC
>JADBJO010000702.1:137500-140000 GCA_016801955.1 Conus betulinus | reverse complement strand
TGTGCTTGTGTTTGCGTGGATGGAGAGAGAGAGAGAGAGAGAGAGAGAGAGAGAGAGAGAGAGAGAGAGAGAGAGAGAGAGAGAGAGAGAGAATTGTGCCATGCAAATGTTTTACTAATAAGATTCGTGCGATAAGTCCTAGCATTTTAACATTTGTAAAGTGTTGGAAAGATGTTGCACGGTTTTCAACAGGAAGTAAGTTGTAAAAATGTAATTTGTCTGTACTACTTATCATCATAATCAGTACTATTTTTTTCTATTACAAAGCGCTTTAAGTTTCAAAGATTGTTAAATAAATATTCATCATGACGATGGTGATGACGGTGATGATGATGATGATGACGATGACAATGATGATGATGATAATGATGATGATGATGATGATGATGATGATGATGATGATGATGACGATGGTGGTGGTGTGGGTGGTAATGTTGTTATTATTAGTAGTAGTGGTATCAGTATTAAGCATGCACGCCGTACGGAGTCACAAATTATTTCCACAGTACTAAATTCGCCCAGTGAAGAACGGGCTTTAGAGCCACAAACTACTTCCATCGCACGAAGTCCATTCACCCTTTAGAAGCAAAGGCTTTGGGAGCAGGCCATCAGGGAAGCGTTATTGCAGTCTCGACCCTCGGTGCCCTCTTTGTCTTAGCGTCAGTACTGTGCTCCCGCCGGACCAGTAATCCCTCCTCATCTTTCCTGGTTCTTGAGGACGGCTCTGTCATGTCGTCTGTGCAGTGTGTCTCATGGAAATCCCTCGCCTGTCTGGAGAGTTGATGTATCGTTGTTCACCAAGCCTCCTCTGTCTTCGGCCCAAGATTCATGGGCATACAAACCATCATGTCTTTTCAGTAGGATGTTGCTTTTGTTTTCAATACTTGGTAGAGTTTGGAAGTTAGGCAGACACCTGATATATTTTCATGTAGGAGTACGGGATCAAGGAATATATCACGTCTCTCTGCGTCTGTCTCTCTGTCTGTCTGTCTGTGTGGACGAACGTACATGTGTGCGTGAGTGTTATGCATGTAAATGCGCGTGCGCGCGCGTGTGTGCGTGTATGCGTGCACGCGCGTGCGTGTGCGGTTCTTTAGTGTGTGTGTGTGTGTGTTTGTGTGTGTGTGTGTGTGTGTGTGTGTGTGTGTGTGTGTGTGTGTGTGTGTGTGTGTGTGTGTGTGTGTGCATGGATGTGGTGGGGTGAGTGACTATGGGTGTGAGTTAATATATCAATTCGAAATTTCATTAGCACTATACGTTTTAAATGTAAATGCTTTTTAACATTTTTGTAAGTTCAATGATTACAGCAAAACAATATTCTTAATAAGAGGACAAGAAACTGAACTGAATTGAATTGAACTGTGTATCCGATGTATGAGTATAGGATCAGTTAATTTATTCCATGAATGAGCATAGGATCAATCATTGTATTTTGTGCAAGAGAGCACAAGATCAGTTGACGTATTTCGTGTATGAGATCAGTTGGTATATTATTTGTATGAGAAATAGAATTAGTAGGTATATTCCATGTCTAAGTATCAGATCGGTGACGTTTACATAAACGAGTACGAGATCAACTGCTGTATTCCACGCATAAGTAAGGATCAGTCTGTATAATCCATGTATGAGAATGGGTTTAATAATATGTTCCATACATGAGTATGAAATATCAGACGATATGTGGTTGGTAAAAGGTAGCCCCGATAAGCTGTGAGGATTTTTCAGCCACGCCGGATTTATTTCCGATTGGAAAGTCCTTTTTTCCCTTTTTTTCTCTTTTTTTTTTCATTTGTTTTTGTTTGCTTGTTTGTTTGTTTGCTTATTTGTTTTCCCTGGACTGCAAGGGTGCCACGTTTACACTGCCAACCAGGGTGAAATTACTACTACCCGCTTCAAAAACACCCACGCGTTTTCGTTTCTTCCCGAAGGCTAACAAACATTCTTCAATCTATGGATCCTTCTTTAATTTTCTGAGTGATTACGTTTGCGTGGTGGAGATTTCGTATGTGACATCTCTGGAACGTGTCTTCTGTGTTGATGCGTTATCACAGCATAGAGAGAGAGAGAGAGAGAGAGAGAGGGGGGGGGGGGGGGAACACGGCTTCCCAAGCAATAGGAGCACTTTTGCTCATAATGGTGACGCCCTCATGTCTGGAACAGGATGTAGGGTTTCCTCCCTGATCTGATTGATGCCATCTTCCTCTTTGGAGCATGGCTCCATTTGTACCCTAGGGATATATCAGTGCCAGAGTCAACACACTCTTTCCCTTGCTCTCTTCAGCTATCAGTCAGCCTGGTCTGAAATGTTCCGTTCTCTGGGGATAAGTCGGTGGTCAGCACTGAATCATAGTCTCTGTGATGTTCTTCTCTCTGCAAGGATTTGCCGGGTTAGAAGCTGTTCTTTTCCAGTTATTTGCGGTAATCAGTTCGCTCACTATATACGTCAGGATTGGTATACTTTCATAAGAGTCTGTTTGGGTGTTTGTTTATTTGTTCGTTT
>JADBJO010000702.1:117500-127500 GCA_016801955.1 Conus betulinus | reverse complement strand
AACATGAATCGAACTGATCGTCGTGAGTTCAGTAAAGCTGTCAACTGAAAAGAAAATGTAATGGAAAGGGAGGCAATTTCCATGTCCCTCAAATCCGGCTGATCTCCCCTGCTGGTCCCACAGGTTAGCTGGACACGCGATGTCGCGTTATCAAGTCTGTCTCTTTTCCCTCATCTCCTTTGGAGATGTGGGTGAGGGTGGAGATGGGGTAATCCATGTTGGCTGGTGCGGTGAACTCCCTTGTCTTGCCGGCCAGCTTTGATGTTTGTACTTGGTATTGGCATCGGCTCTGAGGTCGTGGGTTAGAATCCATCAGAGACGTATCCTTGTGAGAATCTTTAGGGCAAGCGAGATGTTTTCGACCCCAACAATTCTACAGAGAATAATCAATGGAAAAACTGGAAGTGCGCCGTCAACTGGCTTCTACGCCGTGGCCATGACGATGCCACTTTTACGTTATTTCCACGAACGTTCCGATCAATAATGCGAGTGTCCGTCTCATCAATGTCAGATACCTTTCGATGTAATACAGTCTATTCAATGATGATGACATTCTGTGACCGTGAAAAATTCCTCGATGCTGACTGACAAGTTGAAACAACGGCTCTGGTGGTGCTGGCATTTTCACGAAGGTTCTAGTCTATGGTATGTATCCTAGACAGCAATTAGAGGTGCTCACGTTGGAGACTTTGTCTGCTAAACCACAATCCAGTCATCTTAATTGGCTTATGTACATGAATATCAATTTATTACCTGTGTCTTGCATCACTTTTTTTTTTTTAATCGAACACACACACACACACACACACACACACACACACACACACACACACACACACACACACACACACACACACACACACGCTGACAGGATAAAGGCATCATCCGTACAAATATTGCTCAAACATGAGTCTGAGAGAGAAAGAGATAAACGCGAACAATGTCTTGCTGATCGCTGTGCCTCTAGCGGACATAAATCCAGAAAACCGCGATGAGCCGAACACAGCTGTCAACTACAGACAATTTGATTGGCAAGGAGGGTATTCCCGTGTCCTTTCCATTCCAGCTTATCTCCTGGGCTGGTCCCACAGGCAGCAAGGCTGGACGTGCGATTCTCGATTTTGTGTTGTCAGTGCTGTCTCCTCTCTCCGTCGTCTCGTGGGGAAATTAATCCATTTTGTCCGGTTCAGTGAACTACCTCGTCCAGACTGCTGACGGGTTAGAGTCCTTAAGTCGTGTGCTCATATCACTTAGAGTCACGGGTTTGATTCCCATCAGAGGCAAATCGCTGTTGGATGCGTTTGTTCCTTGCCATCTGAAGAGGAAGAACAGAGAGTGTCTTGCACTCCATGGATATAGCTTTAGTTGTGTTGCCTCAAAGTTCATATGAAACACTGCAGGGTCTGAATCTCCCAAGCCAGGGTGAGTGCTGCATGTTTTTAAAGATGAAGCATTGAATACAGCCCTATAACGTGGTTGGAACTTCTTCGTACTACCATCTCCAACCTCAACGAAAATTTCCATGCATGGTTGAAGAAAGTGTTCCATGTTCTGTGGACGGTTCGGTTTTTTTTTCATTCTTTTGATTGTGATCCAATCTCCAATTTTTTTTAAAATTTGTAAAAATTCTTTTAACTTTTTTCCTTTTTTTCCCTCTTTTTTCCCAACACCCTTTTCCCCAAAAAGTGACCACAACTCTCTCGCCCCATGTATTTTCTATTACTAAAAGACATTCTTAGGTGAACTAATAGTGTTTTGGGCGTTTGATACGATGCGTCAGGATTTATTGATGTTCTGTTGTTTGGTGTAGTGACACATTCACTCTGTATGGTTGTCATAAGCCTCCCCCAAAGCGTTCTCAGTTTTGACATGAATACAGACTGGAACTCCGTCGTACTATCAGGCTGATTGTCATTATCAGTTGACATGAAATAAACAGTCCTGTGGTTCTTCATACCTTGCCCTCTCGTCTCTCTTAGATCGACCTCCCCACATCAACAGGATCTGCGACGAATCCAGGTCAACAGTTTGTTTTTGGTAATGGCTGGTTCGGTGGCGTTTCTGATCGAGGAGTGTAGTACCGTCCACTATTAAGAACGCTCAATGACCCTGGTCTCTGGACTAAACAACAATTCTCAGTGGTTTGCAGGGCACTGTGTATGAATACATAATCATATAAATGTAGACGAGCAGCACTTTTCAAGTCAAGTGAAGTCAGTTCAAGTCAAAATTATCTTTATTGAGGGTTGAAGGATACGCTTTTTAGCCTTTTTTACATCCTGCCCTCATTTTTTTGATTCAACGTGTTTGATATCTTGGCAAGGGCTTCGTGTTTTGTATCAGTGACTTGTGCCAACTTGTTGCCTTCTGAGCCAAAATGATATTTCTTTTTTTTTTTTTTTAATTCTTCCAAGTCTATGCCATTCAGACATGTTAGGGGCATTTCTGGAATATTTTGGTAATTATTCTGATATTCGTTCTTGGATTAGGCAGAACGCGCCATCGTGAAGACAGAGCATTATTTGAGAGATACAAATGATTGGTTCACAAGAAGGTGTCATTTTTTTTTCCCCTCTCTTTCTTTCTTTCTTCTTTCTCTTCAGTTATTACCTCCATCTCAATTGTATATATCTTCTCATTGATTCTTTCTTAGTTTACTGTCTCTTTTTTGTTGTTGTTTTTTGTTTGTTTGCTTGTTTGTTTGTTCGTTTGCTTGTTAACTCCTCCCTTGTTCGTTTCATTGATTGACTGATTGATTAATCGGTCGATTAATTGATAAACTGATTGATGGATCGATATATTGTTCTATTGATTGATTGATTGATTGATTCATGCATTATTTAATTCATTTATTGTCTAATCAATTATCCATTCTTTCATTCTTTCAGAGTCTCATTTTTTCATTCTTACATAGTGTTTTTTTCTCTGCTTTGAAACCAGAGTGTTTCATAGATTCATTTGTCTACTCATCCATCCTTGAATCATTTAAAATTAGTTTTCTTTCTTGGTTTGAAACATTAATTGTATCTTTCTTTGTTGTTTATAAAATTTCCTATTGCTGTTTTATTTATTCAGTTATCCACTCATTTCTTTCTCCCTTCTTTCCTTTTTTTTCATTCATTCTTTCCTTAATTTTGCCTCTTTTCCTTGAAGCCTTACTCTTTTTTCATAGTCTCATATATATTCACATGGTCTCTCTGACATTCATTCTTTGGTTGTGGTGGTTGCTTCTTTTTTTATCTGTTCCTCGGCCTGTTTGTTTTATTTATTGCTTCCTCAGTTCATTCCTTCACTCAGTGATTTATTCTTTCCTGTTCTGTCATTCTCTTTTTTTTTTTTCTTGAATCTTCGTTGTTGATTTGCCCAATCAGTTCATTTCCTCCATCACCCACCCATTCTTTTTTTTTTTCATTACGTCTAACTTCTTTGCTTCTTTTATTCATTCCTTTTTGTTCCTTTCCTTCCTTCCTTCCTTTCATCTTTTTCTTCCTTCATTCCTTTCCTCCTTTCTTCCTTCCATCATTCGTCCACTCATTTTTCTAGTTCCTCCTTTTGTGATACCCTAAACTTTTCAGTTTCAAGGCAAGGGTGTGCATGATCGTAGTCTTGCCAATGGTATATGTAGCACACTGTACACCGGCCAGTGCCTGGTCAAGAATATACAATGCCCACTTGGCTTTAAGCCACTGACTGAGAGGGGATCGAACTCACAAGCTACAGGCTCTGACCATACGCCTTTCAACGCTTAGACACTGACGGACTGTGGCTGTGCGACATGGCAGTCCCAATACAAAGTATCGCATCTTTCAAGCGGGTGGGATGTCTGATGGAAACACCGACCTTTTGAGGAAGCGCAGTGGCCCGTCAACTGGCCATTAGTTCAAGCTGTTTCAGACTTGAATGTTAAGCATGTGTCACACTGCACTGTTTGGTGAGAGTGTCTGGCTGCATTCCACCCTTTTTATGCTATTCTTAATGGAGAGAACTTTCAATGATTATGGTGAGCATTGAGGGTGAGGATAACTAAAAAAAAGATGCAGTTGCATTCCCTTCTTGTCTGAGAGCCCATAGCAGGGCTACACTTTCAAATTATCTGTCAGAACATGACCTGGTGTCAACCAGATTTGAGCGACACTCTTAGAGACTCTCTAAGTGAAAGAAAGCCGGCTGTGTAGTCCTAGTGTTTCCATTTGAACCCTCAACACATTTGAACTCGGGAATGGGGCTAACGGGGGCGAAAAAGAAAAAAAAAATGACACAAATGAATACGTCTGAGGGATGCGAACCCATGATCTCCAGGCCCGCAGTAAGCAACTCTAACCACTGCACCATAGCTGCTTACAAGACAAACATTTCGGTCAGCGTATTGCAACGTAAGAAAAATGAAAACATTTAATAGTTTCTGTATCAACAGTTATTGGGGCTGTGTATGTTAGCTGAATGGACACATTCTGGAATGCATCCTTTTCATCTCAGAAACATATTAGTGAGCAAGTTTCCGCTGGACGGGGACTTCCTGTCCTGCGCAGTTTGCATAGTCAAAAACACTCGCTCTTTTTTTTTTTTTTTTTCTTTCTGTCCCAACTTCTGCGCCACCTCAGAGGCAGTGCACCCACGCCGCCCATTCCGACACCCCGTCCACAGCCACAGCCCGGCTGGTCCCGCTGCAGCCCCGGCACCGGCAATCCACAGGGAGCAGTCATGTCAAGTCGTCAAGAGGCAACCCACCGGAGGAGACACTGCACTGCTGCCGAGTCACTTCGGTGGTGTTCAGTGGCGCCTGTTCTGATCTAACATACGCAGGACACCACCTACTAAGCCCCCTACTGACGACAATAATTGCTTAGTCGCGGAGCCGGCGTGAGTGAGCTCTCCCTCCGGAGGGCGCCACCACGTCCGTCCAACGACAGCCCCCATGGACCCCCCGATACCGGTGACCCCGACGGAACCAAAGCAAGGCCACAGACGTGGAGAGGACATCGAAATTGAGGTCACCATGAGAGCAGGGCATGAAGGGCCACAGAACCTGAGACATTTTTTTTTTAATGCTGATCGATGAGAATGAGGATGATTAAGATGATGCTACGGATTTCCATTTCGGTCTGAGACTACATGACAAGGCTGTACTCTACGCTTCCTTTCATAATATATCCCGGCGTCAACCAGGCCCGAGAGATACTGGCACCTGCAGTGTTGGTCAGGAAATTTGAGCAACACTCTCAGAAACGCATCCATTAAGTGGATGAAACTCGACTGTGTGATCCCAGTCTTCCCAGCTGAGTCCGCGCAAACTCAACTCTGGGTAGGAGCCGGTCGGGGCAGAAAAAAACCCACATGACTCTGATGGGATTCGAACCCACGACCTCACAGCCGGGAGTCCGCTACGCTAACCACTTCGCCACGGCGGCTGGTAACACTCGCTGTCTTTATGAATTTGCTTTCACCGTGCAAGGTGTTTCACCTTACGGAGTCACAAACCTCTCCTACTGTACAAAGTTTGTTCGGTTATATATACCTTCTTTGTTCACAATTTATATCTGCTGTACACAGTTAAGAACATCCTTTAGAGCCAGAAACGACTACCACCGTAAAAAGTTCGCTCCGTTAACAACGCGCAGTAGAGTCATAAGCTACTTTGGCAAAATCAAGTTTTTGAAGTTACGAACACCCATTGAAACTATGACCCACATCCATCATTCATGTTTGTATAGCCAGAAATATCCAGTGACTACGAATTATTTTTTTTTTTTTTGCTGTACAAAGATCGCTTGGTTAAGAACAGGCTTTAGAGCCATAGACTACGTCTGTCGGATAAGGTCCACTCACTTTTTAGAACCAAGGCTTTGTGGACAAGCCACCTGGGAAATGTTATTGCAGTGACTGCTCTCAGTGCTCTTTTTGTCCCGGCACCAGTACTTTACTCCCTCAGGACAAGTAATCCCTCCTCATCTTTCCTAGTGTTTGGAACGGCTCTGTCATGTTGTCTGTGCACGGAAATCCCTCGCCTGTCGGTAGAGAGTTGATGTATCGTTGTTCATCAATCCTTGTCTGTGAAGAGCCACAGATTCATGGATGTATAAACTGCACTATGTTTCCACAGGAACGTGGCTTTTGTTTCCAGTTCTGGCTGAACGAAAGCTCCATAGACAGATGTGACCAGGTGATATACTCCATGTGTAAGCGCGGGATCAGCACATGTATTCCATGGATGTGTTGAAGTCAGAATATTTCTACTGAATATGAATATTGGATCAGATGACATAGTCCATGCACGAGTATGGCATTAGTCAGTACATTCCATGTATTGTGTGGGATCAGTTGTCATACTTCATGTATGAGATCAGTTGGCATGTTCCGTGCATAAGAATAGTGTTAGCTGGCTAAATCCATGTATGAGAGTCATATCAATGGCGTTTTCCATGCATGAGTATGGAGATAAGCCAGTATTCAGTAGTAGGTAAATATGAGTCTGCATAATCCATATATAACATTGCTTAGCGACTGTGTTCCATGTATGAGTATGAAATCAGTTCATATAGATGAAGCCTCAACAAGCACTGAGTTGAAGCCATGTCAGTTTTTTTTTCTGGGCAGCGAGGTGGTAGGTTTTGCACTATAGACCGGGGTAAATTACTATACCTGTTTCAAAACTATCAGGGTTTTTCTTCCCAAATCTGCACGATTCAGTCTTTTTTAAATTGCTAATCGATGGGAATGAGGGTGATAAAGATGATGCTACGGATTTCCATTTCGGTTGAGACTACATGACAGGGCTGTACTCTACGCTTCCTTTCATGATATATCCCGGCGTCAACCAGGCCCGAGAGATGCAGACACATGCAGTGTTTGTCAGGAAATTTGAGCAACACTCTCAGAGACGCATCCATTAAGTGGATGAAACTCGACTGTGTGGTCCCAGTCTTCCCAGCTGAGCCCGTAGCAAACTCAACTCTGTATAGGAGCCGGTCGGGGCAGAAAACCCCACATGACTCTGATGGAAATCGAACCCGCGACCTCCCAGCCGGGAGTCCGCGACGCTAACCACTTCGCCACGGCGGCTGGTACGATTCAGAATTTTAATAAACGTCCTTCAAACTTATGGATTCTTTCTTTGTGGGTTTTAGTTTGAGCTGTGGAGATTCCATACATGACCTCCATCCTTCCCCCTCCCCGGTTGTTTCCACGTTGTTGTATCACCAAAGGGGAGAGACACCAAGGGATCCTGAGCAATATCAGCACTTGTGCTTATAACGCTGATGAGCAATGTCTGGGATCAGATGTTGGGTTTCGTTCCTTCTCTGATTGATGCGATATTCCTCCATGGAGAATGGCTCCGTGTGTAGCGCCTCCGGGGAAATATCAGTGCCAGGGTCCACACACTCTCTCTTGCTCTCTTCAGCCATCAGTCAGTCTGATCTGTGACATTACATTCTCTGGGGTGAAGTCAGTCGGCAGCACTAAGCGATGCCACCTATGCTGTTCCTGGCTGTAAAAGGATTTGCCGAGTTTGGGAGCCGTTGTCTTCCAGGTATCCAATGTAATTCATTCATGCATTACCTAAACCGAGAAACGTGTATTTTTCACTCGGGTTTGTTTGTTTGTTTACTTGTTTGTGTGTCAGGAGAAATTCACAAATACTAGTAAACCGTTTATTTACCAGACTCGGTGGAGAGATGGAACATGGTCCAAAGATGAGCTCACTACGTTGTGGTGCCGATCCAGAACAAAGTGCCGATCCAAAGAGAGTCCGTTGACGCAGGGGTTTACGCATTGTTCACTGAACATCAACACTGTCAGGTTACTGTTTGCATGTTTTATTACTTTCTGCTGACATGAATGTTGACATTTTGTACCTTTCTATAGCCCATGAAAAAGATACATGGGAAGTGAGCCTTTCACTCCACGTCTGCAGTTACTTTCCATATTGAAAAAATGATGTTTACTTTTACACATGTGAACAGAAGTTTATGAAACTAAACGCCTACACACTCATCCTACTTTTTCCTAAGTAACACACCATGTTGTTTTGTTTTTTTTTGTTTGTTTTTGTTTTTGTCATATTTTGGAGTAGGTCCAATCAAAGGACAAACTTGGGACCTTTTGACTCCAGAACAGGTCAGCTTGTCCCGCATACCCGTCCAGTTGATGAAGTCATCCTTCAGAAGGAAGTCAAGCGTTATCTTGTCCCAGTTACCCGATTGCATGGGGGGCCGGAACAGCTCAGTTGGTAGAGCGCTGGACTCGTGATCCTGGGGTTGCGGGTTCAAATTTCTGTACAGGGGGATTTTTCCCTCGGAGTTAACATTGGTTCTGACTCCATTCCCCATGCAGTCCTTCGAATGAGACTATAAACCGAGGTTCCGTGTGTGAACGCACGCACAACATCTTGCACACACGTAAAATCCCATCACCAACTTTTCTGAAGAGAAGGCCAGTTTGGCCGTTGGTATGGATGACACGTTACACATAGCATGCACCTTCTCCGAAGATGGAGCATGGCTGCCTTAATGGCGGGATAAAACACGGTCATACACACAAAACTCCACTGCCTGTCTACACAGGCAGTGTCCGCAGGAGTATCAGCCTGCGTACGCAGAAAGAAAGAAAAAGGAAAAAAAACCCGATTGCGTGTAACTGTCATGGTGCACACAAGAATCCAGAGTGATTGGCAATCGACCAGTGGATTAATAACGGATGCTGTTTGCACTGGGGCAAATGAGAACTGTTGACCCTACCAGGACAGTTTCAGGTTGTGCCCGTTGTGACCACGAAAACCTTCGAGCATATTCATAGTTAACTTGACTTATGCCTCTTGATTCCCTGAGGAACATAGGGCCGCATTGATAGTTAAACGATTCATTATATTTAGTTTTCTTTATCATTAGAAAAAAAATAATATGGGAAACAAAGGTTTAGAAGAAACGGCGTTAATATTAAAATGTCAAACAGTCGCTGATGCCAGCCTGTAGAACAAAAAAAATTCATGTTCTTTATTCATATGCTTAACAGTAAAAAAAATGGTCTTTATTTCACTTTGAAATTCTCACCTTCTCCTTAACATACAAATTCGTTGAGGAATGATAACAGAATAATGCATATGTTGGCGGTGTGTGTGTGTGTGTGGGGGGGGGGGGGGGGGGGGGGCGGAGAAAAGGGGACTGGTTAGCTGACGTCCGTGATTAAACCATATGGTTAAACATATAGGAAAATCCTTCATCAGTTGATCCCGTGGCTACACGAGGAAAGTCTTCTTTCTATCAGTCCAGGTTTTTTCTGGCGTGTTTTGTGTCAAAGAGGGGGTAACCGTGTGAAATATTTCCTTCACCAAACCCTTTTGTCATGTCTGGAAAATCTCCTGCCGTACAGCCCAAAAATGCGGATCGATCGTCCCGTTTGCAGATTTGTGATGGGAAATCCCTTATGCTTAATCCTTATTGATTGTTTGACTGACGTCGACTAGTTTAGTTCAAACACCACTATCACCACCCCACCACCCCACATCACTTTTTTTAAGGTTCTAAGTGGATTGGTGAACCTCCTGTATTTATGCGCTCCAAGAATTCTGGTTTGGAAAGATCAATCATCAAGGAGTTAAAAAAAGAAAGGAGCACTGGAGCATCGAACGTTTATGGACAATGCTATCAGACATTTGGATTCTGTCTTTGTCAGACAGTGAAAAAAAAAGAAGTATTTATTATATGACTCAAGCAACTCATATGCTGTGACGACAGCCACTGGCGAAAGCACAGCATGTAATACCATGCTGGTACTAAATGAGGGACTTCTCACTTGGTTCCTTTTGAATATAAGTTCAGTCTTCGTGTTTGGGGTACATTGGTGGTTTTGCCCTTAAGGGCGGAGTTTGGACTTTTCATGCACGTCCAGGCCTTGCATGCATTATCGTCTTGCTTACGCCGATTGTTCGTCGGACTTCCTTTCAGCCAGTGCAAGATTCTGTTCAAATTTGATCCACATTCATTTTGCGCCCAGTCCGAGGAGA
>JADBJO010000702.1:97500-107500 GCA_016801955.1 Conus betulinus | reverse complement strand
ATCCGCTTTGTCCGGTCGGGTGAAGTCCCTCGTCCAACAGCCAATGGCGTGAGGTACTAACGTCGTGAACATATAGTTAAGAGTCACAAGTTCGTTCCCTGTCAGAGGCAAATCATTGTTGATGTGTTTGATCCCTGTCAGCTGAATGGGGAGACAAGGGGTATGGTAGCAGAGTGTTATCCACGCCATGGGTGTGGCTGTGAACGTGTTGCCTCGACGTTCAGACTAATGCTGCAAGGCTTTGAATCTCTCCAGCCTGGTTGATGGTGCTGCACGTTATAAGAGGAAACATTGAATGCAAACCCCCGTCAAATGGATGGAATCATATCGTATTACCCTCCTCAGCTCTCCTTACCATTAATTGCCATGTAAGGAAAAACAAGTGTCTGACGTTCTGTGATCTCTTCCCCAATGGAATTCTAAGTTTTGACTTTTATACAGAGTCCCCCCCCCCCCCCATCCCCGTCATCTTCAACTGGGACAGAACTTCACCATGCCACCATCCTCAATTTCACCATCACTAACCATGAAATGAAAAGTTCTAGAACTTCATACCAAGCTTCAAGGCATGTTTAGTGTTGGCTTACTCACCACAGCAGAGTCTGTGGAGAATAATGCCAACGCGGCTTCAAGTTCATTGGGAAATTTTTGTTGGAGGAGTGTAGAGCTGCTGTCCACTCCAAATGGTGTTCAGTGGGTCTTTCCACAGGACAGTAGAACTATTACCGTTGTTACAGAGGGCTTGGAATTGAGACAAGCAGCCATGAACACCACTGAGTGACTTAGTCACAGTGCCAGACTTCCTGGGGTGGAGGTGGGGGATAGTGTAACGGGGCATCTGATACTGACAGTTGTTCAAGAACTACCAAGGTGAAGTAAAAAAGTCGAGGATATGTCTTTGTACATGTACTTTCGTTCAATTGTCGGTTTTAAAAAGTCTACCTGGGTTGAAGGGGTGGGGTGGGGGATAGCTTGATCGGGCACCTGATAATGATAGTTGTTCAAGAACCACCAAGATGGAGCGGAAACACCAGGATGATTTTGTACATGTACTTTCATTCAACAGTCGATTTGAAAAAGTCAGTGCTTTCCTGTTTCGCTTTTAGTGTGTGTGAAGACATACGTGCTGACTTATGCTAACTGTAAATAATTCGTGCATCACACTTATAGACCTAGTGGTTCCTATCACCCTCCTCCCTCCACCCCCTGTTGTCTTTCTCCCTCCTCCACCCCCTCCCTCAACTACTATGCCTCCCTCCTCTTCACCACTTGTCGCCATCTTATGCCCCTAATGACAGGTGGAAGGGGCCAACATTTCATAAGGTAAGGCCCTTCTTCATAAGGTAAGGCCCGAAATGATGAGGACCAGACACTGAGTTTTGATAGGACAGCTTCTCTGTTCGTAAGTGATTCCTCAAGTTAAAGGGAAACACACCACAATGTGCAAGAGTGGAGAGAGAGAGAGAGAGAGAGAGAGAGAGAGAGAGAGAGAGAGAGAGAGAGAGAGAGAGAGAGAGAGAGAGAGAGAGGCAACGATAATCTTCGATGAAGTTGACATTTTTACGCTGTGACAATCTCTTCAGTGGCGCTGACATTTTGATGGAGGAACCAATCAATGACACGTTATCACAGCAATGAGAGGCATGCACCCCAGGCCAAACCACAATCCATTTGTCTTGATTGAATAATGGCATTTCTTTGTTTCCTGTCCATTGCATCGGCCTCTTTATATCACACACACACACACACACACACACACACACACACACACACACACACACACACACACACACACAGACAGAAAGAGAGAGGGAGGAGGGAGGGAGAGAGAGAGAGAGAGAGAGAGACAGACATACAGACCAGACCAGTAGAGAGAGAGAGAGAGAGAGAGAGAGAGAGAGAGAGAGAGAGAGAGAGAGAGAGGGCATTACTCTCACAAACACTGAACAAAATGGGAGTCTGAGCGAACAAACAGTTAAACGAAAACACCTCATGAATACTGACGTGCTGCTTAGACCAACGTAAATCCAGTGAAACGCTAAGAGCTCAGCACAGCTGTAAGCTAAAAAGAAAAAGCTTATGGCCAGGGACGGAGTTTCCACGTCTGTCGAATCCATCGTATCTCCCTGACTAGTCCCACACAGTGGCTGGTTGGTTATACCATGTCGTGTTATCAGTTCTGTCCTCATCCCGTCATCTGGGTGGGTGGGGGTGGTGGTGGTGGTGGTGTGTGTGTGTTGGGGGGGGGTGGGGGGGGGAGGCGGGGGGGGGGGGGGGGGGGGGGGGGGGGGTTAATTCATTTTGTACACTTCAGTGTGCTTTTTTTTTCAGCCCGCCTCTTTGGTATTGGTGCCTAGGATCGTGCTGTCAAGATTCAGAGATCGTGGGTTCGAATTCATCTGAAGCAAAAAGTTATGGGGATATTTTTAGGGATGGAAGGGACATTGGAACGTTTGGGGAATGTGGGATGTTTTTTTTATCCCGTCCAGTTCTGCTCAGAATACTCAGTGGAAAGTTTTGGAATACGCAGTCCAGTTTCTTCCATGTTATGGGAGGTAACCGGATGTCATTGAAGTCTTTGGCACGAATGTTCAACCGAAACTGCGGAGGTGAGTTTTTGCAATGTTGAATGCATTTTGAATCCAGAAATATCTATACAATAGCGCTGGTATTACGATGCCCTGACAATGTTCTCAATGGTGATAGCATTTTAAAACTGCAGTGGAGCTGACATTTTGATGCCATAACCATCTTCTCAGTTGTGACTACATTGTGTGCATTCCACTGTTGGGACTGGATTTTGTACATTTCACAGTTGTGACTGCGTTTTGTACATTCACAGTTGTGACTGCATTTTGTACATTTCAAAGTTGTGACTGCATTCTGCACATTTCAAAGTTGTGACTGCATTCTGCACATTTCACAGTTGTGACTGCATTTGGTACAATTCACAGTTGTGACTGCTTTTAACAATCCCTCTACTGGAACTGACATTGGGATGTCTTTTTTCATGGTGACTAATCTGGAAGCTGCAACAATGTCTGAAGTGGTGCTGACCTTTCCTCGAAGGACCAGATAGATGACCTGTTGTCACGCAGCAGGAATGGGCACTCATTCTGAGGGCTGTGACTGTAAAACCAGAAGCCAGTCGACCAGACTGGTTCAATGGTGCTTGGATAAATTTGTTATCTGTTGCTTGTTCTTCTCCTCTTATAACACACACACACACACACACACACACACACACACACACACACACACACACACACACACACACACACAGGGGCACGCACGCACACACACACACACACACACACACACACACACACACACACACACACACACACACACACACACACACACACACACACGCACGCACGCACGCACGCACGCACGCACGCACACACACACACACACACACACACACAGGAGGGAGAGAGAGAGAGAGAGAGAGAGAGAGAGAGAGAGAGAGAGAGAGAGAGAGAGAGAGAGAGAGAAATCAAATGGACCCCCCCCCCACACACACACACACACACACACAAATGCATGCTCATGCACATGTCGCATGCGCGCGCGCGCGCGCACACACACACACACACATACACACACACACACACACACACACACGCACACACATACATACATACATACACACGTACACGTGCGCGCGGGCGCGCGCACACACACACACACACACACACACACACACACACACACACACACACACACACACACACACACACAATGTCAAGATTGAAGCATCATCTGCACAAATACTGATAAAGAAAATGTTACTGTGCCTCTTACATGGACATAAATCCAGAAAATTGACAAGAGCTCAACACGACTGTCAACCGAACCGAAAATCTGATGACAAGGGAGGGTATTCCCATATCCCCTTAACTCCAGCTTCTCTCCCCTGCCAGTCCCCTAGGCAGAACGGCTGGACACGCGATGTCGTGCAATCAGTTATGTTTCCATTCTGGCGATCTCATGGGGAAATTAATCCATTTAGTCCAGTTTGGTGAAGTCCTTCGTCCAACGGGCGATGAGCTGGGGTACTTTATGTCATTGACATATCGTTTGTAGTTGGAGGCTTGATCCCTATCCACGGCAAATCATTGTCGGCTGTGTTTGATCCGTGTCAGCCGAACTGGAAGACTGGGGAGTACAGAAGTAGAGTGTTATCCACTTCATGGGTGTGGCTTTGGGCGTGTTGCCTGAATGTGCAGTTCAACGTTGCAGGGCGGGAGTCTCTTAAGTCTGGTTGATAATGCTGCACATTAGAGAATGAAGCATTGAATACAATCTCTGTGACGTGGATGGGATGCTTTTGTACCATCATTCTCAACTCTTCTTACCATCAACAAGGGGAAGAAAGTGTACAAAAGTTCTGTGATCTACCCCAGAGGCATTCTCAGTTCTGACTTGCATACTGGCTCCCTCTTACTAGAATGGAACTCTACCATACCATCATCCTCTTCCTTAACACTACTGAAGGTAAAACAAACAAAAAAAAAGTTCTGTGACTCTTCATACGCTGCCCTCATAGAATTCTGAGTTTTGACATCCTCAATATCTAGACTGTGGAGAATGAATGTCAACAGCTTTGGGTGACCGCAGGTTCGTGAAGAATATTATTAGAAGAGTGTGGAGCTGTCGCCCACTCAAAAGGGTGTTTAATGGGTCTTTCCACAAGACCTAACAACTGTCATCGTTGGTGGTACGTAGGGTCTTGCATTGAGACGAGTCACCCTCAATACCACTAAGTGATTTAAAATGCAGCGCTAAATGTTGTTTGGTGGGTAGCTTGATAGGGCACTTGAAATTGCTGGTTCTTTGAGAACTGCTAAAATGGAGCAGAAAGTTGGGCTGTGGCCACGCACATGAACTGTCCGCTCAATTTGCCATTAAAAATGTCATTGTGTTCTTGTCTCACTTTCTGAATGTGTGAAGATATTCATGCTGACATATGCTGATTGAAAATATGTTGTGCATCTGGGTTTATGACCACCTTCTCCCCCTCTTCCCCTCTCCCTATTTCCTCCCTCCCTCCTCAGCCATTATGCATACCTCCTCTTCCCTTCCCTTCATCCCTCTCCTTTTCCCATCATATTCCGTCCTTAATAATGGATGGAAGTGGCCGAAATCAGAAACAGAAGCTTCATAATGTAAAGTGGCCGAAATCAGAAACAGAAGCTTCATAATGTAAAGTGGCCGAAATCAGAAACAGAAGCAGGATAATGTAAAGTGGCCGAAATCAGAAACAGAAGCTGGATGATGTAAAGTGGCCGAAATCAGAAACAGAAGCTGGATAATGTAAAGTGGCCGAAATCAGAAACAGAAGCCAGATAATGTAAAGTGGCCGAAATTAGAAACAGAAGCTGGATAATGTAAAGTGGCCGAAATTAGAAACAGAAGCTGGATAATGTAAAGTGGCCGAAATTAGAAACAGAAGCTGGATAATGTAAAGTGGCCGAAATAAGAAACAGAAGATGGATAATGTAAAGTGGCCGAAATCAGAAACAGAAGCTCAGAATGTAAAGTGGCCGAAATAAGAAACTGGATAATGTAAAGTGGCCGAAATCAGAAACAGAAGTTTCATAATGTAAAGTGGCTGAAATCAGAAACAGAAGCTGGATAATGTAAAGTGGCCGAAATCAGAAAGAGAACCTTCATAATGTAAAGTGGCCAAAATCAGAAAGAGAAGCTTCATAACGTAGAGTCGCCGAAATCAGAAAGAGAACCTTCATAATGTAAAGTGGCCGAAATCAGAAAGAGAACCTTCATAATGTAAAGTGGCCGAAATCAGAAAGAGAAGTTTCATAATGTAAGGCCCCAAATGATGAGGACACGACTGTGGGCTCTGACATGGCAGCTTGTGTATTGATATATGGATTCTCAAGTTGAAGGATACTACAGTGTGAAAGACTGGATAAGTAGAGAGAGAGAGAGAGAGAGAGAGAGAGAGACAGACAGACAGAGAGAGAGAGAGAGAGAGAGAGAGAGACAGACAGAGACAGAGAGGCATGACAGTCAGACAACAGAGACAGAGAGGCAATTTACAGTCTTCAATGAAGCTGGCATTTTACGCTTTAACAATCTCTTCAATGATGACGTTTTGATGAGGGAGCCAATCGATGACACATTATCACAGCAGTGAGAGGTATGCACCCCAGGGGCAATCCAGAATCCATTTGTCTTGATAGAATAATTGTGATCATAATCATTTGTTTTCAGTCCTTTGCTTCGTCCTCTTTACAGCGCTCGCGCGCGCGCGCACACACACACACACACACGCGCACGCACGCGCGCGCGCACGCACACACACACACACACACACACACACACACACACACACACACACACACACTGACAAAATAAATCCATCATTGGTCATACCAAAAGTGAATCTGAGAAACCAAACAGAGAAATGTAGACATGTTTAATATCACTGTATTTCTCCACCTGACAAAAATTCACGAAATTTGCATGAATTCAGCACAGCTGTCCACAGACAGGACAATCTGATGGCAAGGGAGGCACTTCCCTGTCCTTGAAATCCATCTTGTGTCCCTGAATAGTCCCACACGCAGTCTGGCTGGACACGTGAGGTCGCGTTTTTGTACTCCCTGTTCTTACAGAACAGGGAGTACCTTACAATGGGAACGAAGAAAAGCTGTCTGTCTGTCTGTCTGTCCGTCCGTGGTCAAAATGTGTTCCATTCGCTCCAGACAAAACTACTAGGCCAATCTTTCTGAAAATTTGTATGTATGTTCATTATGGATCACGGATGATGCCCGATGTTTTATTTTACCGTTATATCCGTTACTAACGGCTATAACGGCCCCAAACGGTTTTCCTTCTTTATGGAATATCTCAGAAAGTACTTGGCCGATCTTCTGAAAATTTGTAGGCATGTTCATTATTGGTCACAGATGATGGCCAACGTGTACCAGAATAGCCCTTACTAATGGCTATAACGACCCAAAACGGTTTTTCCTCTTCATGGAATTTCTGACGAATATTCAAGATAAACTGGGAGTACATTTATATGCTTTGCATCTTGTTAGGTTTGTCTCCCTCCTACCGTCTTGTTTGGGGAATTAATCCATGTTGTCTGGTTCCGTGAACTCCCGCATGTAATCAGTACACCGTAGTCTTAATACTTAGCATCTTGGCTAGAACACCGGATCTTAAAAAACGTTTAAGTACTGTATCCGCCAAATATGAACAAACATATCACATGACAAAACACGACGCGTTTCGACCTCTTAGGTCCTCTTCAACACTCGGGACAACGAAAGTGAAGAAATTTGATGAGATAAGTGATTGCTCGTACTTCATTTGCGTTGTCCTGAGTATTGTTTTTCTTGTCTGAAGAAGACCTAAGAGGTCGAGAGGCGTCGCGTTTTGACTTGTGATTCGTTTGCTCGTGTTTGGCGGATAAAATACTTAAAACTTATTATGATTCGTTGAGAACTCCGTCTGCAGTCGCCTCACTTTGCAACTGACTAGAACCTTGGGGTTCGAATCCTTCAGAGGCAAATTCTTTGTGGAAATGTTAGGGGCATGTGCTGTGTTCTACCAACAGCTCTTAATGGGAAGACTGGGAGGGAGTAGCCAAATGTGTCTTTCCACCGTTGTGGATGTGACGTAAGTGTTTTGCACAAACGTTCCAACCAACCATGGGGCGAGCGTCCCTCTTCTCAGTGGTGAAGAAGATGTGAAGCTACGAGAATCTTATGAATCCTGCAGATATTTTGCTGCCAGGACAATCTTCTCAATAGTACCTGCATTCTGGAGCTACAGCAATGTGTTGGTGGCGCTGACGTCATCACCAAGGACGTAGTCGATGGCCACATTGTCATGCAGGAAGGAGCACTCGGGCTGCTCTGCTGCCATGACAATTGTCTCAACGGTGACTACATTTTGAAACTACATTAACATCTTCAGTGGTGCTGACATCGTCACAAAGGACTCATCTGATGATGTTACATAGGAAGAGGCACTCAAGCTGGGGAGAGGGGGGGGGGGGGGGGAGGGGGTCTGTGTCAACCAAACGGCAATTCATTGTGTGAACTGGTTCATTAGTGTGTAGATCATTTTGTTACCTGATGTTTGCATTGCCTTTTCATTGTGTACATTCGTCTAGACATCCACTCTCTCTCTCTCTCTCTCTCTCTCTCTCTCTCTCTCTCACACACACACACACACACACACACACACACACACACACACACACACACACACACACGCACATACGCACGCACGCGCACACACACACACACGCACACACGCACACGCACACGCACTCACACACACACGCGCGCGCTCACACGCAAACATGTACACGTACACGCACACACCACACACACACACACACACACACACACACACACACACACACACACACACACACACACGCAAGCAGGCACACGTCCACCCACACGTATATATGTATGAATATGTCTCTCTCTCTCTCTGTCTCTGTCTCTGTCTCTCTCTCTCTCTCTCTCTCTCTCTATATATATATATATATATACACACACACACACACACACACACACACACACACACACACACACACACACACACATATATATGCATACACACACACAAACACGTGCGCGCGCGCACACACACACACACACACACACACACACACACACACACACACACACACACACACACACACACACACGGACACACACTGTCAAGAAAAAGCATTGTCCGCACTAACTTCGATCAAACATGAGTATGAGAGAAGGAACAGGTAAGCGCAAGCACGTCCCGTGCCTCTCACGTAGACCTAAATCCAGAATATTGCCAAGAGATCAGCACGGCTGTCAACTGAACAGCTCTGATGACAAGGAGGGTATCATCATGTCCCCTCAAATCCTACTTATCTCCTCTGCTAGTCCCCCAGGCAGAATGGATGGACACGCAATGTTTAAATATCAGTTCTGTCTCCCTCCCGTCATCTATGGAGAAAATAATGCATTGAGTCTGTTTGGTGAACTCCCACGTCCCGCAGTCGACGACCTGTAGTATTTAATGTCGTGGGCATATTACAAAGAGTCGCAGGTTCGTTCCCCGTCAGAGCCAAATCATTGTTGGATATGTTTGATCCCTGTCAGCAGAATGGGAAAATAAGGGGTATGGTAGGGGAGTGTTATCCACTTCGTGCGTGTGGCTCTGAGCGTGTTGCCCTCAACGTCCAGGCCAAAGCTGCAGGGCCTGAATCTCACATGTCTGGTTGGTGGTGCTACAGATGATAAAACGAAGCACTGAATACTTAGGTGGCTGGAACTCCATTGTGCGATCTTCCTCATCTCCCCTTAGCATCAAGTGCCATTTAAGGTCACACGTATCTAATGTTCCATGGTCTCCACCAATGGCATTTTCTGTTCTGAATTATACACAGCCCCCTCCAGTCAGAATGGAACTCCATCTGACCATCATCCTCATCTTCACCATTATTCAACAAGAAACAAAGCGTTCTTGGGCTTTCCATACTCTGCCTTCAAATCATTCTGAGTGTTGACATCCCCAACGGACCAAAGTGTGTGTGGGGGTAATTGATATCAACTGTGTGCTAGCTGTAGGATCGTTGCGAATTTTGTGAGGAGTGTAGAGCTGTAGTCCACACCAAAGATGGTGAATGGGTCTGTCCACAGCACTAAAGAACCATCATCATCGATACCTGGGGCTGGCATTGAGACAAGCAGTCCTGAACCACTGAGTGACTTCGGCACAGTGCTAGACTTCCTCTGGTGGGTAGTTTGAAGGGGCACCGAAAATTGCTAGTTTCTCAAGAAAAATGCTAAGTTTGAGCAGCAGGGCCCGGATGTGACAATGTAATGTGCTTTTCGTTTAACTGTCTGTCCAAGAAAACAGTCACAGAAACACCATCCCCACCCCCCCCCCCCCAAAAAAAAGAAAAAGAAAAAAAGAGAAAAGAAAGAAAGACTGAAAAAAAAGAAGAAAAACACAGATG
>JADBJO010000702.1:85000-87500 GCA_016801955.1 Conus betulinus | reverse complement strand
CACAGATCGTAAAGTAAATGCTTTTTATAGATAAATGGACAGGGTTTTTTTTTTTAGTGGTTCTTCCATTATTTGATGCCTGAAGTAAATGAAATCGAGAAGGGCCAGGATGTTTATAGTACTTTAAATGTGTTAACCTTATGCCTAAATCACCTAGTTGCGGGCAGCAGAAAAAAATGCACCTCATCTTCCCTCACTTGTTTACATAGTAGATAAACTAAATCAAAAGGTGCGTGTTGTCTCTGGCGAAACTTATGTACAGCAGTAAATGAAACGCAAGGTCTAAGTTTCAAAATGGAGCAGACAGTGATGCATCTCTGTCATTATTAGGATCGTCTTTATCACCTTCCTTGCATAAAAAATATTTGGAAAAAAACATTGGCAATTTTCTGTTCACATCACCAGCTAAGATTACATGTACGTCATTCAAATCAAGCGTGAAATTAGTAAGATATTCTTCAGGAGGAAATGACAACTTTCAACATCAAATAAGCGTCAAATGGCGAATCCCCAGGTAGCACAAATGAACAAACAGTTAACACCTTTTGTTAAATCAAACGAAGACTTGTCAATCAGGAAAAAAGGATATGAGAACTATTCATTTGGAACTCTCGAATATAAGGCAAAAATGATTCTTAATCAGGCAAAAAAAACTTCTCAATCAGGCAAAAATCACTGTTAATCAGGCAAAACTCATTCTTAATCAGACACAATAATCCTCCTGAACGTCTGCCTTGAACTATTTACAATAATTTCAATGGCATGCAAAGCAAGTGCACTTACGTTATAACTTTCAAAACCACTTTCCTGTACATAGACTGACCGATTTCTTAAATGCACATTGGCAGGAACTAAAACAATATCATCTTCGATAAGTTATTCTTTTGAGACAGTCCACTGTATTTATCCTCAATAGTGCCAGGTGCTTTTGTTGATAATTGTCCCTGCGTTCTCTATGAATAGCACTGTGATCAGCACACAACGGGAAGCATGCTATGCTAATTGTTCACTGTTGTGAGTACAAATCACTTCAGGTTTGAAAGAAAGATTAATAAAAGCTTTTTTTTTTTTTTTTTTTTTTTTTTTTTTTTTTTTTTTTTTTTTTTGCGTCTCCAGTTACACTGAAACATTCATATCTCCGAGCCACCACGCGGAACTAATCTTTCACAGTGTCGCAACTGGAGAATTCATTCACTGGGGTCAAGTCACTGTCACTGTTACACACAGCCCGCTCCGCACGTGAGTTTTCTCTGCACTAACCAGACACAACCGATGTCACTCCAGGGTGGCCTCCCCCCTGTACAATTTCCCTGAGGCTGTTCCTGTCACCATCGTCAAGACCGAGTTTATTGCGTTCAACAAGCAGATGATCAAAGTCCATGGTCGCACGTTTACCTTCACTCCTGGCTTTCTTCAGATGAAGACTTAGTTTCTTGCACTCCTCTCTCACCCTAAAAGAAACGTCCTCACCTACAAACAAACTGTGATTCTTTCAGTTTATATCTGGCTTTCAAAATCTTTTATTTGTCTTAAAAAAAAAAACGTGAATGGGTGATCGCTGGAAGAGTTGGGCCTCGAGTTCACGCAATTCACACAGTCGAAAAAGAGATCTCCAGTAAGCCCCATCTTCTCCATCATCATCCCGCTGACCATGGCTTTACACTCTTACTGAGTTTCGTTTTGTTTTCTGACAAGTCTACAAAACCTCAGTTTGTTCCATCTCGAACGGCCTTCCAAAACATCAGACGTCCATTCTGAACAATCCATTTTCCTCTTCGGGAGGTCATTATCGTTTTAAATTTCTTCGTTTTCCCCGTCGCAGCTTCATCACACCTGTCTAATGGACCTCAACTCTTCATGCAGTGCAGCATGGCCATCTCACAGATCCTTCATGCCTCCTTTCATTTCATCCAACTTCGTATTCAAGTTTGGAGCATGAACGTTAAATGCAGATTTGAGGGATGTTGGGTAGTTGGCGTAGCTCCAGGTGTGTGGTTTGAAGTACGGGGCTTGTCCAAGCTGTCTCTATGGTCACAACTGATCAGGCTGCTCTGTCGTGGGGAAATTCTTTTGTGGTCCTGGGTTCTGCTCCACATCGCCACACAGCAACAACAGATTACCCCGCAACAAAAGCTCTTTTCAACAGATAAATCTCAAATACCGGCAAAAAGCAGCCACAATGTGGCTAAAAGTCACGATGCCCCGAAGGCATGGCACCACACACCTATCTGCAAAATGTGGGTCCAATACTTGCAACAACACTATATATATATATTTTTTTTTAAAATCTATTTCACTTTTTTATTTTCTCTTTTTTTTTTGCAACAACATTAGATAATAAACCAATTTGTTGGAGCTAAACGAATGCACAACTGATCCTGTTGAATACAGTTCAGCGGACCTCCCTCTCGCGAGAGAGAGAGAGAGAGAGAGAGAGAGAGAGAGAGAGAGAGAGATTTAATAGCACACTAATTTTGAAACGATGCTGATAACGCACCGT
>JADBJO010000702.1:60000-80000 GCA_016801955.1 Conus betulinus | reverse complement strand
TTCCCCCTGTTCCACATCTCGCCCTGCCTGTTGCTGCTTGACACTCCTATTCAATGCCCACCCCCACCCGTGTGATGTTCCTTCTCTTTGGCATTTGCACTGTCAGATGATCCACCGTCCACAACGAAAAGCTCTTGTTGTAGGAGAGGAGATGCAAAAAGAATTTATTCTTATACCGGAGGTACAGGCCACACAAACACACACACACACACACACACGCCTGTGCACGCGCCATAGGCAAGCACGGTGAGTTTCGAGCAGGGGACCCATTGATACAGGAGAGTATGGAGCAGAGGTCTGTCGATACAGGGTAGTATTGACCAGGGGATCTAGCGAAGTTGAGAGGGAGTACTGACTGGGGGATCTAGCGAAGTTGAGGGAGTACTGACCAGGGGATTTAGCGAAGTGGAGGGAGCACTGGCCAAGGGATCTAGCGAAGTTGAGGGAGTACTGACCAGGGGATCTATTGCAGCAGGAGAGTATCGAGCAGCAGATCTATTGATGAGAGGGAGTGTTGAGCAGCATGTTTATCAATTCAAGGGAGTATCGAGCATTGGACCTATCGAAACGGGGGAGTATCAATGTGACTCTGTTCGTCATTGGGCAACGTTCCGTCCTCCTGCCACATTTCTCTACAATCGTTTCAATAGTTTCGGGGCAATATTTCATGCCAAGATTTCACATATGCAGAAGTGGTATACTGGGCTGGCACCCCCATCTTTTTCATAAATATCAGAGAGAGAGAGAGAGAGAGAGAGAGAGAGAGAGAGAGAGAGAGAGAGAGAGAGAGAGAGAGAGGTTACATACCAAGATGGAACAGTTAATGTATGAGTACGTTTTTACGAATACTGTTATAATTTCGTCGTTAGTTGTTGTCAAGAGGTTACAAATGCAGAAATGATATGTTGGGCTGGTACCCCCATCTTGTTCTGCAATTAGAGAGAGAGAGAGAGAGAGAGAGAGAGAGAGCGAGCTTTTTTTTCCATTGTTGATGCTGTTTATCTCTAAAACGTCTTGGAAGTAAAGAACAAAACTGAAGGAAACAAACAAAATTATTAACGATAACAACGACAACAACAAAAAGCATGCAAAATAAACACAATTGCCTATGAACGTCTCTTGAGCACTTGAAATCACCTGTTATTCTAATGTGATTTTTTTCTTTTCAATAAATACCGTGTGTGTGTGTGGGGGGGGGGGGGGGGGGGGGGGGGGGGGGAGTCTAACAAATACTTTATGACGCAGCAGGCTCAGCCGCGAACAAACTGCGAACTAGGAGCTAACGAAAGAAAACTGTGCCACTCAACTGTTTCCATCCCCAGGAGGGACGCGGACAAAAAAAAGGCTGAGGGAGCAGCTGCGTGATTGCAGCACTCAGGCTGTGTCTGCCTAGGGGCCTGCTTCGGCCCATTCTCTCTATGGCAGATCATTGATCAGAGAGCTATGTCAATAAACTGGCGCTTTGAAGGCAGAACTGTGCACATGCAAATAAATGTATGTAGGTGGGAGCGTGCACACACACACACACACACACACACACACACACACACACACACACACACACACACACACACAGATGCAGCACTCCACTCTCTCTGTCTCTCTCTCTCTCTCTCTCTCTGAACATGGGTGCATGGGCATAATTGAACACAGGCATACATACACGCGTGCGCGCTCGCACCCCCGCCCCCCCCCCCCCCCCCCCCCCCCCCCCCCCCCCCCCCCCATATGGCAAGGTAAATTAATGTTGCTTATAGCCCAGCCATCCACAAAGGGCCATATCAGGGCTGTCACCACGTTGGAGTCAACTCACACACACACACACACACACACACACACACACACACACACACACACACACACACACACGTATCCCTCCTCTTAATCCCTCGACCCAAAATGTTCGCCTTCTTCATTTATATTTCATTTCAGCCTCTCACTTCCATCCCCATCCTTCTCGCCCCTCCCCCTCCACCTCCATGCAAACACATACACACGGCCCTGCCAATAATCACTGGACGATACTGACCCAACATAGACTAGCGTCCAGTTCACCAGGACCTCCATTAGCTGACTGCACTGGAATGCTGACCAGAGCCAGAGCTGAAAGCTGAGAGGAGGGGGAAGGGAGTGTGTGGCAGAAAGAGGGAGAGGTGAAAACGTGGCAGTTAAGCCTTTGTAAACATTATCATAAATTTTCTTCTCTTTCAGTGCCATTGCTCTTCTCACACACACGCGCGCGCGCACACACACACACACACACACGCACACACACACACACACACATATATATATATATATATATGCGCACGCACAGACACATGGGCCTGAGCCTACACATCCATACACACACATGTGTACATTCACTACACACACATACAAAAAAAGACAATTTAAGGTAGGCACTCAAGGTCTGACTAGCGCATTGGGCTAATGCGTAGGTCAAACATATGCTAAGTCGTAGCCACGAGACCCTCTTCTTCAATTCTCTCATCTTAGCTGTTAATTCATTCACCCATCAGCTTAAAATCATGCGTAGTGTGATATCAAAACTTAGCGGATGTGGCGTAGCGTATATGGACTGGTCCGTACGCAGCAACGCCTCCTTGATGAAACTGAAACTGAAACATTGCTCTTCTTGTGGATCAGAGAGTAGATACTTCTAATAGTTTCTACTCATTCACACGGGGTTCTCTGGCCAGTATACATGCAGGAAGACAGCATCTTATCACAGGATTTAGACATCGTAGGTTTTCCTGCTAAAAGCAGCATGCATCCTTCTTTAATTTCTGCATATGCAGAACAATCATGCAGATAGGAAGATTTGGGTTGACAACGTAAAGTAGTTGCCCATGTAACCTATCCTTGCCGTCCTCGTCCTTTACTATCATCCTTAAAGGCATAGTGAAGGGCTCAATATTCAAGAAGCAGACAGAATAAGTGGTGGGTGAACAATTCAAAGAACAGATGTGGTTTAAACATCTCTGTCTTAATCTGTTTGGCTGACATAAAGAAGCAATGGAATAAATACACACATTGTACCATTGTTCACTGTCCAAGAAAGTCATCATACAAGGCTGTATGTTCCATAGATAGAGGGAAAACCATAGATAGAGGGAAGAAAGCGTGCCTAGAACAACCTGAAGAATGGGACTGGTTAAAACATATCTAATTATTTAAAGAGATGGCCGCAGGACAGAAGTATGTGTGCCGTTTTTGCTTCCTGTCATCTTATGAGAGCATATAGGAGGCTTTGAACTTCCGAAGAACAGACAAAAGTGTTGGATATAACATCCTGAATAACAGACTTGTTTGAAACATCTCTGTCCTGTTGCCAAGGCCAGGGACTAGGAAGCTGCATGGATTCCTGAATGGCAAAAAACTACTTTCATGGCACCCACAGAACAACATTGATGAGATGAGATGGGGAAGTAATTGAACTCATGACAATGGTAAAAAGACAAATGACGTAGCTTCAACCAACAAAAATACCATCTGTGGGATTTGTCCCCCTGTTGTCATGGGATATTGACCATCTGCCATGTGAAAACACAATTCCAGCAGGCAACATTATCCATGGCAGCTCACTTCATGCTGGATGCTGGCAATTATGGAAATGATTCGTAATATCCATCTACAACCACAGCTGTATCGATGCTTCTCGTTAGCATTGTTATCTAAGTTCATCAATAGTCAGAAATGCTTCCGCCATCAAGAGCACATATTTTGCTGGGTGTGTCATGTGCGTAAACAGCATCCACTCACTGGCCTATGTTTTCCTCTTGAAGAAAAAAGAGAAAAAAAACCCACAGAGTTATTTACGGGAATTCAGTTTTCACTTGCATACATATTACTGTTATTGTCTTCCTTACTATTTGTACTATGAATTATACTATCTGACTAGCCACCATCACCTGTGAAAGGATATGTATACACATGTACAGTTTATATATGTAATTATGCATTCATTTGTTCATGTATGTATGTATGTATGTATGTGTTTGTCTGCCTCTCTATCTATGTGTCTGCCTATCTATCAATCTAACTATCTATATTGTTAATTGACCTCATGGTGGCACATATTCATTGTACCTTATAGACTGCTTACACTGGTAAAGACATAGAGGTTTCCTGAGCGTTGCTGAGTGCGTGAAAGAAACAATCAAGACTGGGTTTGGTGGTAATGGATGTGAGTGGGTACAAGGGGCTGGATTAACAACAAACTATGATTTGTTTGTCTTCAGTTTTCGTTTCCTTGTGCATCACACATGAGTTTGAATGAGAGAGAGAGAGAGAGAGAGAGAGAGAGAGAGAGAGAGAGAGATGCCCATTTTTTTTTTTTTCCATTGTTTCGTTGTTGCAGACAGGTTTGTTTTGGTGAAAAGGGATTAAACAGAAACAAACAAACATCACAAATCCCACAGAATGCTTGCTTTTCATGTTACACCAGTTTGCGAACTTCACCTGGCACTCCAAGTTGCTCGTTTATCTAATCTGAAAATGCCTGCTATTTGTAATCAGGAATTAGCGTGGGGAGTATCAAACAATTACTTTATGATGTGGCCAGGATCACCGTTAGCCAAGGGTTTGGTCAACACACTGAGAACTGGAGGCTAAAGAAATGTGTGCTGCTTAGTTCTCAGCATCCTCAAGAGGGACGCAGACAAAGACGGCTGATGGGGCAGCTGCTGCGTGATTGCAGCAGTCAGCCCTGTCCGCTTTGGGCGCTTTGGAGCAATCTCTCCACGGCAGGTAATTGATCAAAGAACTATGTAAATAAACTGGCGCTTTGAAGGCAGAGCCATGCACACACACACACACACACACACACACACACACACACACACACACACACACACACACACGCGCGCGCGCGCGCGCGCACTTACAAACTTTGCCGTTACCATTGTACGATATTGACACAACCTAGGCGAACCTCTCCACCAGGACCCCCATTAGCCGGCAATGAAATACCGGCCAGAGCCAGTGGTGAAAGCGTAGAGGGGTGGAGGGGGTGGGGGAGAAGGGTTGGGTGGGTAAGAAACTTGAAAAGATTGCAGGCAAGCCATGGAAAAACTGGTTCTCTCTAACACTCTTGCCCTCTTACAGTAGGACTGCTGTTCTTGTGGCGTTGGAGATCATGTGCTGTTGCTGGTTCCTACGCAACACACACACACACACACACACACACACACACACACACACACACGCGCGCGCGCGCGCGCACGTGCGCACACACACACACACACATACACACGCACACACTTACTAACTTGCTTACCTAAACCCATAGTTCAAGGGTGAGCATAGGCCATCGACAACACTCCGCCATCGCGCTCGATTCTGGGCTGCTCGCTGAATGCCTGTCCAGTTGGTCCCCTGCCTCTTTATCTCTGCCTCAATGTCTCGCCTCCAGCTGCTGTGAGGTCGGCCTCTCTTCCTTTTCCCCTGCGGGTTCCATGTCAGGGCTTGGCATGCGGTGCTGGATGCTGGCTTCCTGAGATTGTGTCCAATCCAGCCCCACTTTCCTCCACAGAATCTGCTTGGCCACTGGTTACTGTCCTGCTTGCTTCCATAGATCTTCATTGTTGATCTTCTCTGGCCATCTGATTTTGAAGATGCACACAGACACACACACACACACACACACACACACACACACACACACACACACACACACCACACACACACGCGCGCGCGCACACTCGCGCGCGCACAGAGAAAATGGCTGTCATGGAGCAAGTTGGAATACGAGTACATGTATAATACTTGGAGAAAAACATTTCTCATTACAGGTTTCATATGGTGTACATTTGCCAGATAGAAACAAGATGCATTCTATCATTATTCTCTACTCATGACAGTCATGTTTCTGGTCAGATGACAGGTTGGATGTCCAGGAAATACGGAAGAAGTTACCAATACCTAGCTTGCAGAAATGTATCCCACCATCACGTCCTGTCAAAGACTTTTTTCTCTTAAAGCACCAAACAACAGCAACAAACAACAGCAACAACGTTGAATTCAGCAACTTGAAGGACGGGTAAAAACATCTCTAGTTCTATCGCCCCTGCCTGAGGCTTGGAATGGATGCATGTATGCTGACCTGTCAATATTCCCTAAGACCCTCATCCTACAAGGCACAGTGAAGGATTGAACATTTACCGTGAAGGATTGAACATTTACAGTGCGGACAGATGATGTACTGAAATAACTTAAAGAAATGGACTGGTCAAAGCATCTCTACCCTCTGCCCCATGACTTAGTGCAGAAAGCTGCGGGAACCACTGACTCACCAAGGGTCTGTCATGGTACCCAGACGTCATACAGTAACAGGGCGAGTTGTTACTGCATGGAGTGGTGACTGAGCCCATGACAACACCACCACAGGCGAGTATGATGTCGCATGTACTGCCGAAAATACCAGCAGTGGGATCAAATCCCTCCTCAGGGACATAGATTAGACGTCCTCCACCAGGTGTTAGCTCATTGCATCATGTTTTAGTAGGCAACACCTGCCATGGTCAAACTGTTTGAGCAGAGATCTCAGAAGCACACACTTGAAGTGGATACAGGTTCACCGTGTGGTCTCAGTTTTCTTACTGGAGCCAAAAGCATACCCAACTCTGACTTTTCTGCTGACGTGTTCCTATCTCATGATGATTTACAACAACAAAAAATGGCATTGGAACCAGTGACTCTTTATCTGTTGGTCCATTACTCTGTGCTAGTGCAGCTGGTCACAAGACTTCTTTCAGCAAAGGAGGCTATGGCTCCACCTGTCTCTGTTGATATGTCTGTCTGCTCAGCAAAAAAATGACAGAAAACTGCTGAACAGATGTGAACGAAACTAGGTGGAGAAAAGGGAATGATAAAAGTATGACGCCATCAAAATAGGAGTGAAGATCCATGCTGCAGATCTCAGATCACGTGTCACGTGTCACCTGTCCCATGATATGCCCAGATAATAGGAGTGCCGCAAGATGGCTTTCCCAACAAGAAGCCTTCACTTGACCTGGTTGTTGGCTGGCGCCTGGGTTTTGGGCAAAGCTTTTGCCAGTCCATTCCATGTCGTTGTCTGGCCTACTCTTTCTCTTGCGTCCCCTTCTCCTTTTTCTTTGTACCATTAATTAAAGAATGGTCTTTGAGAGGCCTTGTGATCTGGTTATCTACAATTTACTCTTCTTTATGGTTGACGGCAAGTCTTCATAGTGACCCATCTGCTGACCCACTCTCGTACATACCTCTTCATTGGTGATACTGTCAGTGTAGGAAATGCCGAGGAATCATCTGAGGCACCTAAATTCTGCAGCTTGGATCTTCCTTTGGAGTCCAGCTGATAGAGTCCATGACTCGCATGCATACAGGAGAACTAATACGACGAGAGCTTGCATCAGTTTCAGGTTGGTTGGGACGGCGACCTACCTATTCAATTATCAAAATCAGATCTAAGGTACGGATCCAAATACAAACCCATGGTGCAGATCTGTCGTGCAGATCCATGGCGTGGATGATTTGTGCAGACCCATGTTGCATGTGTACGGCTGCAGATCCATGATAACGATGCATGGTGTAGATTAAAAGTGAGGATCCATGGTGGAGATTAAGAGTGAGGATGCATGGTGGAGATTAAGAGTGAGGGTCCATGGTGGAGATTAAGAATGGGGATCCTTGATGGAGATTAAGAGTGAGGATTCATGGTGGAGATTAAGAGTGAGGATCCATGGTGGAGATTAAGAATGAGGATCCTTGGTGGAGATTAAGAGTGAGGATCCTTGGTGGAGATTCATGGTGCGGATCCCTGGCCCATGCCCATGGTGAGGATCGCTGGCCCATGCCCATGGTGAGGATCCCTGGCCCATGCCCATGGTGAGGATCCCTGGTGCAAATCAATGGTGCGGATCCATGGTATGTGGATCCGGGATCCTTTCAGCAAGAGTACACACAAGCAGCTGAACCGATTGGTGTGGAAAGATGGAAATGTGGCTCTGGGACAAACCCATCTGGCACAGATTTGTAGCGGGGATCCCAATGAAAGGGCGGTTCAAGAGCCTGTTGGTCTAGGATGGACGTGTGCTCTCCCTGAGAGCTCCCTTCACCTTTCATACCAGGAAAACTAGCGTCTAGCTTCGCTGCACTGTGGGTTATTGTAGCTGACTGCTGGACAACAAAAAGCGCTGCATAGCCTTTGTTTAAACTGGAACTGCGAACTTTCCTGCCAATGCCGGCTTCAACACACACCAACCATCCCACCATTCTCCTCTGCCCACCCCGTAATGCGCTGAAGCGCCTCTGCCTTCCACCTCTTCTCTCTCTCTATCTCCATCTCTCCCCGCCTCGCTCCCTCCTTTCCTTTCCTACATCTCTTTCTTTCCTATCTGCCATCTCTCTCTCCGGCTTCAACTCTCTGTCCATAACCAAGCTAAACGTGGATTCGTAAATTATAACCAACGTTTCGGCTCATCCCACCATTCTCTCTCTGCCCACCCCGTCTTGCTCCAAGACGCCTCTGCCTCCACCACCTCTCTCTCTCTCTCTATCTCTCTGCTCCATCTCTCCCTTTCCTACATCTCTTTCTCCCTCTGTCTCTGTCTGTTCCTCTGTCTGTCCTCTCTCTCTCTGTCTTCTCCTCCAAGCTCTGTCTCTTCCCCCTCTCTCTGTCCATAACAAGCTAAACGTTTCCTATTTGGATATAATCGCTCCAAGACTCTCTCTGTCTCCGTCTCTCTCTCTCTCCATCCCATCTCCTCCCTGTCTCGCTCCCTCTTCCTCTCCAAGCTGATTCCTCTTCTCCCTTCAAGAATCATCTCTCTCATCCCCTCAAAACTCAACGTTCATCAACAAAATAACCGCAATAAATTCCCAAATCTCTCTCTCTCTCTCTCTCTCTCTCTCTCTCTCTCTCTCTCTCTCTCTCTCTCTCTCTCTCTCTCTCTCTCTCTCTCTCTCTCTGTGTGTGTGTGTGTGTGTGTGTGTGTGTGTGTGTGTCATCCACACTCCTCCCCTCCATACGAAGCCAGTTAACCTTTCCTAATTGGTCTTCATCACTCGATGCACACAGGCTATTTGCACACATCCTTTTCCCTTCCCCTTTCTTCTCCCAACTCCGCCATTTCTGTCTGCTTGGCAGTGCGTAGAACTTCTGCCAAGGTCAAGCAGTTCAAAAGGGAATAGACCATTATTTTATTGGCAAGGGAAGTAATTGTAGAACGGCCTGAAAGAGTTACCTCCCAGGTACCTTGCCTCACAATATCGACATACGAAACGTCAATGCTTCTGCTACTAGGAAGTAGTGAACATATAAAACTTCACAGATATTGATAATCTCGTAAACTGTTGGTTCTAACTTTAATGGAGGTTACGTATAATCTTAACAACAGGATCCTGGCTCATTGGGTAAATAATTGCGATACTGCAATCGTGAGCTCGAATCGTCATCAGCCCGTTTCGGTAGAGGGAGCTTCTTCCTTCGGAGTTAGCATTTGCTCTGTCTCCCTGCCACCAGTGTTGCTTCAAATGAGACTACTGACCGCGATACCATGAATGAATGCACGGTTAAAAAACATAGCACACAAACAACAGGAGGGAGAATTCGCCTTTTTTGACCCACATGTGATGGAGACCCACCACAGGAGGATTAAGGGCAAAGATGAATAGGACAAATCAATGGGAGGGAATGTTTGAGCGATAGAGAGAAAGAAATTAACGCATTACAGAAAAGCCATAGTCTATACACTATCTCAGAAAATGTTGAACTGAAGGCTATGTATCGTGTCGGTGCACATTGCCTGGACTTTTCCAGGAGTGGCGGGATGGACATCGAGGTCTGGCACGTAGACAGGGGTAGGCAGAGGGAAGTTGTGAGACGAGGCCGTCTGCAGTATATTCTAATCAGCGTCCTGGCCTGGAAAGGTCATGTCTGCTGCTAGTGATCTAGTTCCAGCAGACGCCTTGCGCTGTGTTTTCTGACTGTCTTGTCTGACAGCTAATGTCTTTGCCAATCAATGTCCGTCATCAGAGGATATTGATGTCACTGTACGATCGTTAGCCTCTCATTTCTTTCTATTATTTGGCAACAATGTAAAAGTTGCGAAATGTTGGTAGTTTCTGTAAAGCACTGTTATTGTTTCAACACACACACACACACACACACACACACACACACACACACACACACACACATTAGTAACTCACTGAGACAACGTGACAGAAACAAGGGTGAGAAATAGAGAAAAAGGGGGTTGGGAGGGGGAGGAAGAAAGACGAGACGGGGGAAATGATACTAATACACTTTATTGACATCGATTTGTTCTATACTACTCGTACCAGCAACGTACTTAAGGCTACATAATAGAACTGAATACAACTAACAGAGGCACACAGTGGCTGATGACAATCAAGAGCTTAGTTTGTTTGTGGTATGTTTGTTTTTAGAGACAACTATATATATATATATATATATATATATATATATATATTTAGAATAGTACTAAAACGCCTGATAAAATTTTTAAAGTGCTCAACCCCTTGGGGAGCAACAGCGCTCGAACAGATCTGTTGATGATTTTAAAACTTCCTTTTACCATACCATTTTAACAATATATATATATTCAGGAGGAGAGCCAGCGCTCAAAACAGATCTGTTGATGATTTTAAAACTTCCTTTTACCATACCATTTTAACAATATATATATATATATATATATATATATATGTTTGTTAAAAATAGATGGTAAAAGGAAGTTTTAAAATCAACAGATCTGTTTCGAGCGCTGGTTCTCCTCAGGATTTTAACAGATGTTGCTCCCCAAGGGGTTGAGCACTTTAAAAATTTTATTAGGCGTTTTAGTAGTATTCTTGATATATATATATATATATAAATATATATATTCAGATTCAGATTCAGAAAACTTTATTATCTCTCGTTACAAGAGAAATAATAAAGTTTTCTGAATCTGAATATATATATATATATATAGTTGTCTCTAAAACAAACATACCACAAACAAACTAAGCTCTTGATTGTCATCAGCCATATATATATATGTATATATATGATATATATATATATATCATAATCATCAAAAATGCTATATATTTCTGGAGTGGACGGTGGGTATAGGCAAGGTAGCAAGACAATCCATTCAACACACAATAATGGGTCCGGGCCATTTGCATATAAAGAGAGAATAAATAGCCAGGTACACTGATGGAAAACTACCTGGACACGGATTGATAGATAGGTAGATAGATAGATGCATGGATGTTTCAATGGATAGATAGGCAGAAAGATAGATCAATAGACAGATAGATATGGACATAGAGAGATTAGAAAGATAGATAAATAGGTAAATAGACAGATAGATAGATAGAGAAATGGTTAGATAGATAGATAGATAGATAATTATATACCAATATGGACACACACAGACAGCGAATATACATGATGACCCTTCACAAATATTATAGCTTTATTGTTTATTGTTGCCAAGAATTGCCTAGGCAGAAATGATATTGGGCTGGTACCTCATCTTGTTGCATAATGAGAGAGAGAGAGAGAGAGAGGGAGAGAGAGAGAGAGAGAGTCAGTATTCATTTCTTTATCTATTTCATTGCTCATGGTGTTTATCGCTAAAGAATAAACACAAAGAAACACAAACATCATTAATAAAAATAACAAACACAGCAACAAAAACGGAACAAAATGTTTGCTTTTCACTCTACAATTGCTTCCAAATTTCACCGAGCATTTGAAGTCATCTAAATCTAATCAGAAGTTGTCCCCCCCCTCCCCCCCCCCCCCCCCCCCCCCCCCCCCCACACACACACACACACAAAAGAATTACCGTTAGGGAACTCTAACGATTTCTTTATGATGCAGGTATCAGCCACATTCAGTCAATAGTTTGGTACATCAAGCTGCGAATTAGACGCTAATGAAATAAAGCTGTGCCACTCCACGCTCTGAATCCCCAGGAGAGATGCGGACAAAACAGGGCTGAGGGAGCAGCTGTGTGTGATTGCAGTAATCAGGCCCTGCCTGCTTTAGGCGCTTTGGTGCAATCTCTCCACGGCAGGTAATTGATCAAAGAGCTATGTAAAATAAACTGGCCCTTTGAAGGCAGAACCGTCCACATACCCACAAATGCACGTGGACACGCGTGCGTGCACATACATATAGATACCATTTACCCCCCCCCCCCCCCCCACCCACTCTGTTTCTGCCTGCCCGTATATGTCTGCACACACATGTGCACGCGCGCGCACACGCACACACACACACACTCTCTCTCTCTCTCTCTCTCTCTCTCTCTCTCTCTCTCACACACACACACACACACACACACACACACACACACACACACACACACACACACATGCACGCCCGCACGCACACACACACATACGCACACACACAGTCACACACACACACACACACACACACACACACACACACACACACACACACACACACACACACACACACACGCACGCACGCACATACTCACATACTCACACACACAGACACTTACTCACTCACTCACTCTCTATCCACTTCTCTTCCTCTCATAATCCTCCAACCCCGAATCATTGCCTTCTTATTTTGTCTTTCAGCCTCTCACACCCCTCCCCACCCCCTCCGTCTGCTCAACACAACCTCCACGCAAACACATACACACATGCCCTGCCAATAATCACTGGACGATACTGACCCAACATAGACTAGCGTCCAGTTCACCAGGACCTCCATTAGCTGACTGCACTGGAAATGCTGACCAGAGCCAGAGCTGAAAGCTGAGAGGAGGGGGAGGGAGTGTGTGGAAGAAAAAGGAATTGGAAATATGGCAGCTAAGTCTTGGGGGAAATCCAACTCTGACAAAGTTTCTTCTTCTTCCGTGTCATTCCTCCTTCTGTGGCACCAGAGAATAGATGCACTGGATAGTTTCTACTCTTTTGGCAAAGGGACATGTAGACCAATGTCTCCCAAGCAGCATGTCAGAATATATTCAGGATGACAACATCTTATCACCTCAGGATTCAAGCCCTGTCTGTGTTTGCCTGCTAGAAGCATGCATGTATCCTCTACATGACTTGTTACTCACAACAATTGGACACTTTAGAACATTTGGTTTTTTTTCAGCTTGCTGGATGAAGACACGTATCCCACCATTGCTGTCTCTGTCTACAAACATCGTTCTTAAAGGTACAGTAGAGCTATAGGTCCCAGAGTCAAACAGAAAAAAGTGTTTTGAAGAACAGGAGTATTTGAAACATCTCTATTTTAATGCCCTTGGCTAAGATCGTGAAGCAGCAGAATGGATGTATATGCAGCTCCATCGTTCCCTATCAAGACTACTGTTATCATTCAAGGCACAACTATTAAAACGAATGTCTCGGAGGCAGAGGGAAGAACACTTGGATTGAACAACTTGTAGAACAGGGCTGGTTGAAACATATCTGCCCTGTTGCCCATCATTTAAAACAGACAGCTGTGGAACAGAGGTATGTAGACTGTAAATGCTCCCTGTCATTCTGCAAGGGATACATCAGAGTCTTGAACTTCCCAGAAGCAGACAGAGGTGTTGAATGAACAGCGTGAGGAACAGAACTGATTGAAACATCTCCACCTTCATATGCTGTGGATTGACATCAGAAAGCTACAGAAACCCTTAAGTAACTGAGGGTCTGTATGACTCAGTCAGAGCCTACATTAATTAGATGAGCTGTCATTGGATGTGGAAGTAACTGAACTCATGGCAACAGTATTAAGGGAAATATGATGTAGCTTGTACCAACGGAAATACCATCTATGGGATTTGCCCCCCCCCCCCCCCCCCCCCCCCCTTTTAGACATTGGGTGAAGACAATGTGACAGCCGACAACACACATTGCATCATGTTGGGACATTGAGTGAAGACAACCTGACAGGTGACAACACATTGCATCATATTAGGACATTTGGTGAAGACAGTCTGACAGGTGACACACATTGCATCATATTGGGGCATTGAGTGAAGACAACCTGACAGGCGACAACACATTGCATCATATTGGGACATTGGGTGAAGTCAATCTGACAGGCGACAACACATTGCATCATATTGGGACATTAGGTGAAGACAATCTGACAGGCGACAACACATTGCATCATATTGGGACATTGGGTGAAGACAACCTGACAGGCGACAACACATTGCATCATATTGGGACATTGGGTGAAGACAATGTGACAGGTGACAACACATTGCGTCATATTGGACATTAGGTGAAGACAATCTGACAGGCGACAACACATTTCATCATATTGGGACATTAGGTGAAGACGATCTGACAGGCGACAACACATTGCATCATATTCAAGCAGGCAACGCTTTCCATGGGAACTAAGTTCACGCTGGATGCAATGATGGAAATGATTCATAATATCCATATACAGCTGGAGCCATGTCAATGTTCCTCATTAGCATTATCATCTAACTTCATCAGTAGGACCAGCAGCCGCCGTGGCGAAGTGGTTAGCGTCGCGGACTCCCGGCTGGGAGGTCGTGGGTTCGAATCCCATCAGAAGTCATGTGGGTTTTTTTCTGCCCCGACCGGCTCCTACCCAGAGTTGAGTTTGCTGCGGGCTCAGTTGGGAAGACTGGGACCACACAGTCGAGTTTCATCCACTTAATGGATGCGTTTCTGAGAGTGTTGCTCAAATTTCTGACCAACACTGCAGGTGTCTGTATCTCTCGGGCCTGGTTGACGCCGGGATATATTATGAAAGGAAGCGTAGAGTACAGCCCTGTCATGTAGTCTCAGACCGAAATGGAATCCGTAGCTTAATCATCCTCCTCATTCTCATCGATCAGCATAAAAAAAAAGTCTCAAATTCTGTGGCCCTTCATGCCCTGCTCTCATGGTGACCTCAATTTCGATGTCCTCTCCACGTCTGTGGCCTTGGTTTGGTTCCATCCGGGTCACCGGTATCAGCGAGTCCATGGGGGCTGTCGTTGGACGGACGTGGTGGCGCCCTCCTGAGGGAGAGCTCCCTCATGCCGGCTCCGCGACTAAGCAATTATTGTCGTCGTCAGTAGGGGGCTTAGTTAGTAGGTGGTGTCCTGCATATGTTAGATCAGAACAGGCGCCACTGAACCCACCGAAGTGACTCGGCAGCAGTGCAGTGTCTCCTCCGGTGGGTTGCCTCTTGACGACTTGACATTGACTGCTCCCTGTGGATTGCCGGTGCCGGGGCTGTGGCGGGGCCGACCGGGCTGTGGCTGTGGACGGAGTGTCGGAATGAGCGGCGTGGGTGCACTGCCTCTGAGGTGGAGCAGAGGTTGGGACAGGGAAAAAAACCAAAAAAAAAAACCCCTTCATCAGTAGGCAGAGATGCTGCAGCTGTAACAGGCACAGATTTCGCTGGAGAGAGAGAGAGAGAGAGAGAGAGAGAGAGAGAGAGAGAGAGAGAGATCCATTTCTCTCTTTCTTTTCATAGTTGCAGACAGGTTGCTTCAGACATTTCTGCTGCTCAAGGATTAAGTACATTTAATAAAACACAAGCAAAAATAACATGGAACGTTTATTTTTCATTTAACACCAGTTTACGAACTTCGTCTAGCACTCCAAGTTGTTTGTTTATCTAATCTGAAAGTGCTTGCTTTATTTGTCACAAGGAATTAGCGTGGGAAGTATCACACAATCACTTTATGATGCAGGCAGGACCACACTTAGCCAAGGGTTTGGGTCAACACACTGAGAACTGGAGGCTAAAGAAATGTGTGCCGCTTAGTTCTCAGCATCCTCAGGAGGGACGCGGACAAAGACGGCTGATGGGGCAGCTGCGTGATTGCAGAAATCAGCCCTGTCTGCTTTGGGCGCTTTGGAGCAATCTCTCCACGGCAGGTAATTGATCAAAGCGCTATGTAAATAACTGAAATAAACTGGCGCTTTGAAGGTAGAACCGCACACACACACACACACACACACACACACACACACACACACAGGTGCGCGCGCACTCACTCTCTCTCTCTCTCTCTCTCTCTCTCTCTCTCTCTCTCTCTCTCTCTCTCTCTCTCTCTCTCTCTCTCTACAGACAAACGTTCCCATCATCATCACTGGACGATATTGACACAACCTAGGCGAGCCTCCTCCACCCAGACCTCCATCAGCCAAGAATGAAATGCCAGCCACAGTCAATGCTGAAAGTGCAGAGGGAGTAAGGGTGGTATGAGAGACTCAGGGTGGATCAAGGAGGTGGAATAAAGGCAGGCAAGCCTCTGGAAGAAACGCGTTTCTCTGACACTCTTTTCCTCCTACAGTATCACCCCTTTTCTTGTATGTCTTTCTTTCTTTTTCTTTCTTGCTGTTCCATCTTCTGTGTCAGCTCAGTAGCATTGCACCCACGCCACTCATTCCGAGCCCCCATCCACAGCCACATCCCAGCCCGTCCTGATGCAGCCCCGGTACCGGCAATGCACATGGAGCAGTCAGTGTCAAGTCATCAGGAGGCAACCCACTGGAGGACACACTGCACTGCTGCCGAGTCACTTCGTTGGTGTTCAGTGTGCCGTGTTCTCATCCAACATACGCATGATACCACCTACACAGCGCCCTACTGACAACAATAATTGCTTAGTCGCGTTCTTGTGACGCTGGAGAATACATGCTTTTGATGATTCCTCCACATCACGCCCAGAAAACGGATGTCAGAGAACAAGTTGGTTTACAAGTATGATAGTTTGAAACAAAAACCTCTCCTTGTTTTTTTCCACGTGCTGCAACTTTGCCTGGTAGAACCACCATGTACCCTGGCATCTTGGCAGTCATCTTTCTAGTCAGATTAGAAGTTGGATATCCTGAAAATATGGAGGAATTTTGAATGCGCAACTAGCAGAAAGGGAGTATGTATCTCACTATCGCTTCCCATTGAAGGCCATTTACTCTTAACGCGTGACGAAGTTCTGGACATCTCAGTGATAGACAGAAAAACATTGAATTGAACTTTTTGATGGACTTTGAAGGACTAGTGAAGACGCCTCAAGTCCTTTCGCCCCTGGCTGGAGAATGGAAGCTTCAGAATTGATGCACGTATCATGACCTGTTATTATTCACTGAGATCCACATCCCCCAAGGCATAGTGGAGGATTGAACATCTACAATGCAGACCGTTGATGTGTTGGATTAACAACTCTGCCATCTTCTCCATGACTTAGACCAGAAACCTGTGGAGTTACTGAATGACCAAGGCTTTGTTACGGCACCCAGGCATCATACAGCAATAGGGCGAGCTGTTGTTGTCTGGGCAGGTGATCGAACCCATTCCAACAGCACAGTGGCAAGTATGACATAGGCTGAACCGCTGAAAATACCCAGCAATGAGACTACTCCCCATTTGGAGACCTGGGGCCGAGGCCTTCGCCAGCTGCTAACTCATCGTTTTGTGCTGAAGCAGGCAACACTTGTCAGGGAAACTCAGTTCATCCGTTGGCAGTGTTGCAAATGATTTATAAAAAAATAATACATGCAGATGCAGCAACGCTGATGCATCTCCTTAGCATTACTTTCTTTCTTCAACAGCAGTCGTCAGAGGTGCTGCTGCTATCAAGGGCGGCCATGTTTGATGGGCTTGTAATGTGGAGAAACCACTGCCAACTCTTATCTCTTTTTTCGTGAAAAAAGGAAAAAGACAGAGAAAAGAATAAAGGGAGGGAAAAAAGAAAAAATAGAATAGAAAGAGAGAAAGAATGAAAGATAGAAAGAAAGAAAGAAAACGGAATAAAGGATGAAAGCAGCGATCCATGGAAAACAAACCTGCCATGCAAAGGCCTACCATCATCATCATCGTCGTTATCATCATCATCATCATCATCATCATCATCATCATCATCATCATCATCATCATCATCATCATCATCATCATCATCATCGACGACGTCGTCATCATCATCAGTACTATCATCATTATCATCATTATCATCACTGGTGGTGGTGGTAGTAGTAGTATTATTATTAGTAGTAGTAGTGGTGATGGTGGTGGTGGTGGTGGTGGTAATATTAGTAGTAGTAATGATGGTAATTGTAGTAGTAGTTCTGTTGTAGCAGCAGCAACAGCCATAATAGTAATGTAGCAGTGGTAGTAGCAGTAAGAGTAGCAGTAGCAGTATAACACATGAGAAGTAAATATGTGACAGTTTGCTCAAGATGATCTCTGCACTGAATTAAAAAGCCAGTTTTATTCATAAATTATGAAATACACGTTTGATACATAAGTAAATATTGAATGCAGGGAATGATTTCTGTTCCAGAACGTTGGTACTCTTTGTTTCAAACAAAGGCCTTTACTCACCCAGTACATGGTATCAATTTCCTTTGCTCAGATGTTTTTTTTTCATTTATTTCTCTCTTTCTTTCTCTGTTTGTTTCTTTGTTTGTTTCTTTGTTTGTTTGGATTTTAAAGCCATTCAACATTTGGAATGAAAATTATCATACAACACTCTCTACTAGATTTTCATTTCAGCTTTTGTCTTTCCTCATCTACACCCCCACATTCCCAGAGCTCACATATGAACATAAAACTGCAACAAGGGTATGCATGCTACTCCTCCCCCCCCCCCCCCCCCCCCATCCCCAACTTCTGCCCCATCACACCCCTCCCCCACACCGACACATGAATGCTCACTTAGTCATTCATCTCGTTTCTCTCCACTTTTAGATGAAACGAGTTGATTTTTCCCTCAAACACGTGTCTGTCTTGATTGTTTAATGACAAATCTACACGAGTAATCCATTTTGGAGACCGTGGCACGCGCTTTTCGTTAATTGCCTTCCTTCCTATCCATACAACCTCGGGACAAATGACGAGCGGCTTGACAGAAAACAGGGTTTGCATCTTCTCGTTGAGTGATCGCTGAGCGGGTTAGGTGGGACAGAAATATTCATGAAGGCTCGTATTGAATAATTTACACACACACACACACACACACACATACACACACACACACACACACACACACACACACACACACACACACACGCGTGCGCACGCACGCACACACGTACGCACGCACACACACGCAGACGCACGCACACACGCACGCACGCACACACACACACACACACACACACACGCACACACGCGCGCGCGAACGCACACACGGACACAAGCAAGCGCGCGCGCGCACGCACGCACGCACATATATAAAAAATTAGAATTATTGTTCAATTACATTTTGTGCTTATACTCCTTTCTCTTGTTCGAGAACCTGTGAAACATTACCAGCGGCCGAAACTGCTGGAATGAACAGGTTGGGTGGATGTTGGTGTCAGGATCTCCGCAACTTTTATTTTTCTGGTGGATACTGACCTTTTTGTGATGATGATGACGATGACAGTAATGATGATGATGATGATAATGCTGATGATGATGACTCTCTCTCTCTCTCTCTCTCTCTCTCTCACACACACACACACACACACACACACACACACACACACACACACACACACACACACACACACACACACACACACACACACACACACACACACAGGGTCCTCTGCCAATGTATCCATCCTCCCTAAACTCCATCTTCCCTTTATCAATCTGTTCACCACTTCATTTCTTTTTTTCCTTCTTTTTTAGAATAACAAGTTCTCTTACCATAAGAAAAACAAAATTGTCTACTTTTCCTGGTTGCTCGAATTCAAGAAGCGCCTGCTGCAGGAAATAATGAGCTCCTGAATCATCCTTATCGCCGTCCCTCGCGCTAGCTCTCTCTCTTATCCCCCCCCCCCCCACACACACACGCACACATACACACACACGCACGCAAGCACACACACACACACACACACACACACACACACACACACACATATACGCGCGCACACACACACACACACACACACACACACACACGCATACACACACACACACACACACACACACACACACACACACACACACACACACACACACACACACACACACACACACACACACACACACACAC
>JADBJO010000702.1:30000-55000 GCA_016801955.1 Conus betulinus | reverse complement strand
CATTATATAAATACTGTTGGGTTCTGGTTCTTCATTATTTTTTCCTTTTTTTTATTTTCCCTAATTTTCCTCTTAACCCCTGCCCGTAGTGTTGCCAATCAAAGTTGAGTGTAGTGTTTAAAATGGTTTGTTTGTCTGTTTGGTATATATTTCAAAGTTTGCATGACCATGATGTTCCACTTTCCCGTTACTTTCTCACTCCTCATCCCTATCCTCTCTTGCGTACGACCATATCCACCATAGACATGATAAAAATGAAAATACCCCCCTTACTATACTTTTTTATGTTACTTAGTACAGCAGTTACTGAGTATGGGAGCTTCCAGTGTACTGAAGATCAGTGTTAATATGTTAAATGTCAATGTCACAAAATAACAAGACGAAACAGACGGAGGCAGGACGGAGTATGGATGACTTTTCATGAAACATGAATAATTTTGAAGTCAAGTTTTGAAGAAAAGTGTGAAAAATGTCAGTTTTTTGTACTTTATATGCCACGCTGTATAATGACAGTTAGTCCCTTTATTGTCCATTTTATTTGCCGGTTGGGTTGTACCTTTAACTAACAGAAAAGCTATCATCGTTCCCGTTTTTAGTCTGTATCACAGCCTTCAGACCATTCATAAGCATTCTCTGATCAATGCTAATTTCTGGAGCAAAAACATGGGTTGAATAAAGATTTAAAAACAAAAAAACAAAAAAGGTCCGGTGGTTGTCATAAAGCTTAGTTGTTTACCAGAACTGTCATTGAAAGATCCTCCAAATATTCTCGATTTTCTGACTTTTTAATCATTCCCCTGATCTTACAATGAGTTAATGTCAGACTGAAACAATGTCACTATGCTCATTGCACATGGGTGAGAAAAAAGACTGTTCACCTTTGACCCCTGTTTGGAGCTCAATGGATACAATGCTGAGAAAAAAAAATGAGATTGTTCACCTCTGACCCCTGTTTGGGGCTCAGTGGATACAGTGCTGAGAATAAGTGAGATTGTTCACCTTTGACCCGTTTGGAGCTCAATGGATACAGTGCTGAAAATATGTGAGATTGTTCACCTTTGACCCCTGTTTGGGACTCAATGGATACAGTGCTGAGAATAAGTGAGATTGTTCACCTCTGACCCCTGTTTGGGGCTCAATGGATACAGTGCTGAGAATAAGTGAGATTGTTCACCTTTGACCCCTGTTTGGGGCTCAATGGATACAATGCTGAGAAAAAGTGAGATTGTTCACCTCTGACCCCTGTTTGGGGCTCAATGGATACAGTGCTGAGAATAAGTGAGATTGTTCACCTCTGACCCCAGTTTGGGGGCTCAATGGATACAGTGCTGAGAAAATGTGAGATTGTTCACCTCTGACCCCTGTTAAGGCTGAAGGGACACAATGTTGTTCTTAAGTTTCAAGGGACTAAACTCTGGAAATAAGCGTATAATAATGTTAGATAATATCTTTAATCGCGAGCAGTATTCCGGAAGCTATGGAAATGGAAAGACTAAAGTCAAGCACGCATTCTACCTCCTTTAAAAAATATAATGAAATAATGTATCGTCGAAAATCCCCTAATAGGTGTCAAAGGCAAACTATCTTTGTATCATTTATTCACAAAGAGCTCAGTGACAGATTACTTCAGTCTGGTATTCATTCTTAGTGAAGTCAGAGGAAATCAGCAACAAGAAAATCGAGAATAATTTGATGAAATTCAGAAGGCTCTTTCAATGGCAGTTCTGTGAGACAATCATGTTTTATGACAGTTACCAAAGCTTTTTTTGTTTTGTTGTTGTAATCTTCCTTCAATGTATGTTCTTGTTCCAGAAATTAACAATGATCAAAGAGTGCTGATGAATGGTGTGTAAACTGAAAAGCCCGTATGACCTCGTCACAGTAAAAACGGCAACGATGATGGCTTTACATTATGCTGGCTGTCCCATCGATTAACATACCCCCCGCTGTGTAAGACAAATTCCAAAGTCACTGTGTGCATTATTTTCACACTCTTGTGTACTAAAAATGTCATTTTCGTTTTAAACTGGATCAAACGTTTCATTCTAAAACTACTTTAAACCGCACATTTCAGTGTGTGCAGTATGTTTGTGAACTTTTTAAAAAATTCCAAATGTACTGCTTGTGCTTTCTCGATATTCTAAATGGATGTGAATCTTTGATAAACATGTCATGATATAGATTGCTCATTCAGATCAAATTCTCTCTGAAATATTTCCTGAACGAGTGACATTGACGAATAGGCAAACTCCGTTTTTAGTAGTTAGGGAAAACAAGTGCAGGATAACAATTCCCCCGTCATTACAGTAATGATCTGGCAAAGACTAAAACAAGATTTTGAAAGAAATAAAAATGAGGGCTGGTGGAGAGATGTTTTGCGAAAGAAAGAAGACGGGAATGAAAAAATAAGGGCGCTAGATGATAAATATATAATCTTTCAAAAATACTGTATGAGAACCAGTGTGTGGGTGTGTGTGTGTGTGCGCGCGCGCGCGTGCGTGCGTACGTGCGTGCTTGTGTGTGTGTGTGTGTGTGTGTGTGTGTGTGTGTGTGTGTGTGTGTGTGATTCTGTTTAAATGTCAATGTCAATGGAAATTTTATGCAAGCGACTTTTTTGTATGTCTAACGTATGTTTTGAAATTTTAAAAATGACAACGAAGTTTAATTTTTGTTTGCTTTTTTGTTTGTTTTAACAGAGCTGGTTTTTTGTTTCAAATCTATTTTCCTTCTAATTCTGCACCTACATGAATAATCCACCTCAGAGACCGTGGCCAGCACGTTTCATTAATTGCCTTTTTCCTGGACATAGATCCTGAGGGCAAGAAGCAGGCAGGCCGCTAGATTGAAGGCAGGGTTTGCATCTCTCTGTCCAGTGATCCTTGAGCAGCTCAGGGGGGGAGAAGAAATGTTGAGAAAGACTCGTGTAGAATGTTTCATATATTCAGTGTACACACACACACACACACACACACACACACACACACACACACACACACAGGCGCGCGTGCATGCATACGCATGCATGCATGCATGCAAACACACACACACACACACACACACACACACACACACACACACACACACACACACACACACACACACACACACACACGCACGCACAATCTTCCCCCCTAGAACAAGAGGAAGAATAAGAAGACGAAACACAGAAAAAAAAAACGTCTTTCTTCTCTCAAAAGATACAAAACATTCACACACCACCACTCCAGAACTTTTTTTTTTTCTGGCTGTTTGAATTCGAAAAACCGCCTTGCTTGCAGGAAATACACACAGTTTCTAACCCCCACCCCCCACCCCCTTCCTCTTTGCTACACTCCTCACCAGTTCTCGATTATTCATATATCGTGGAGTTTGTTTTTTTCTTTCTTTTTGCCCTCTTACTACCCCTCTGCCCCTTTCTCCTCCACCTCCACCTCCTCCCTTCTTACCCCATTCTCTCTCTCCCCATCCTCTCTCTCTCTCTCTCTCTCTCTCTCCTTTCAATACCAGCAACAGGGGGAAGGGGGAGGGGCTGAATCGCAGAGAGAGAGAGAGAGAGAGAGAGAGAGAGAGACGCTCTGTCGCCAAACACAGCCCCAGAGCGTGGTAGCTTCCGCCGCAGCCAGCATTGATCCGGCAAAACCGGCAGGGAAGCGTTCTGTTCCGACACAACCCGTCGTGTCCGCGGCTGCTGTTGCTGACTCTCTCACTCTCTCTTTCTCTCGCTCTGGCTCTCTCTCTGGCACTCTCTGGCACTCCCACTGACTAGCCTTCTCGGGTTGCTGGCTCTGGCAGGCTTGTTGAGAAAGAGGAAAAGGATCCTGCTCCCGTTTTCTTTTTTTTTATTTTTCGGTTTGATTCCTTTGGTTGTTCGTTTTCTTTTTCAAAAACCTTATTTCCGGGACAATTGTTGTTCGTGCTGGACTTCCAAGTTGTTGACGATTGTTGTTGATTTTTTTTTTTTAGCGTTTGTTTGTTTGTTTGTTTTGTTTGTTTGGGCTGAGGGAAGACGTGTTGTCTGAAGGACTGTTGAATTTTTGCAGGACGATTGTTGAGATGTGGGTATCCTGTGGAGAGGTGTGGGGCAGCAACTTATTCAGGAGGGAGAGATTTATGGAATGGTGAGTGGGGGCAGTTTGCTGGGCGCTGGTGCGAGGGATAACTGGTCGAGGGGGTTAGCGGGACATCGGCAACTTTTGGGGAGCCTGACGAGAAGGGAGACCCTGTTGAGGAAGCGCACAACTTGTTGAGGACTGGGACAGCCTGTTGAGGATCAAGACAGCTTGTTGAGGATTGAGACAGCTTGTTGAGGATTGGGACAATTTGATCAAGATTGGGACCGTCTGTTGAGGGTTGGGACAACTTGATCAAGACTGGGACAGTCTGTTGAGGATTGGGACAGCTTGTTGAGGATTGGAACAGCTTGTGGAAGACTAGGACAGCTTGTTGAGGATGGTTACAACATGTTGAGGATTGGCACCTGTCCCTGCTCACAGCTTGTTGAGTATTCCATCAGTGAAACAACTTGCTGAGGAATGGAAGAGAGGAGCAACTTGTTAATGTGAGTTTGCGGACATTTTTCTGTGAAAGAAGCGATTTGTTGAATTGGACGACGTGTCGCGAACTGGTGAGTTGAGCAGCTTGTGAATGGGACAACTTGTTGAAAGGGTGAATGGGACACCTTGTTGAGAACTGGTGTGAAATGGGACAACTTGAGAGGGTGAATGGGACAACTTGTTGAGAACTGGTGAATAGGACAACTTTGTCGAAAAATGATGAGTGGGATAAGGTGTTGAGGATCGCTGAGTGAGTGAGACAACGCGTTGAGGAGTGGAGTAACTTGTTGAGAAGGGGGCCGGATGCTTAAGTATGATGATTGGGGACAACAACATGTTGAGGAAAGAGCATGCTGCTGATGAACGGTGAAGTGGGCAACTTTCTCATGAGTGTTGTGAACAGCTGTTATCAAGGAGTGGTCGGTGCCTCGTCTGTTTTCAGGAGAGAAAAAAAACGTCATTGGCTTTGATTGAAAGGTAAGTGAGATAATTGACATTCCTTGTTAAAACGTTTGTTTTAAATCAAAACGGAAAAAAATAACTGAAAATTGACCATTACCTTGTGGGTCTGGCAAGTGTTGGTATCCTTGTTATTATTCGAAGCTGTGACTGTTAGATATAAATGTTTTCTTTCCGATTCTCATTACCTACCACAGATCTGTATTTTGTGATAGTTTGCTCTCTCTCTCTCTCTCTCTCTCTCTCTCTCTCTCTCTCTCTCTCTCTCTCTCTCTCTCTCTCTCTCTCTCTCTCTGTGTGTGTGTGTGTGTGTGTGTGTGTGTGTGTGTCTGTCTGTGTCTGTGTCTGTCTGTCTGTGTCTGTCTGTCTCTCTCTCTCTCTCTCTCTCTCTCTCTCTCTCTCTCTCAAAATAACTACAAATCGATCATTACTTGTGGGTTTGGCAAATGCTAGTAACCTTGTTACCATTGGAGAAGCCTGATTGTTAGATTGTAGTGTTTTTTCTGATTCTCGTTACCACCATAATCTGTCTCTCATGGTAGTTTGGTCTGTCTGTCTGTCCCTCTGCCTGTCTGTCTGTCTTTCCGCCTCTCTCTCTCTCTCTCTCTCTCTCTCTCTCTCTCTCTCTCTCTTTCTTCGACTGTAGCTATAGCTCTGTAGCCTGTGTCTCTCTCTGTTTCATGACTGTCTTTTTCTCGATCATAAACGTAGTGCTGGTAGGTAAGGGCCCTCTGATTTCCGATAAGACGATTTCTCACTGCATTTTCCATGTCTTTTTTCTCATTGAGTCATGACGCCTGCCTCCCCCCCCCTCTCTCTCTCTCTCTCTCTCTCTCTCTCTCTCTCTCTATATATATATATATATATATATATATATATATGTATATATATATATGTGTGTGTGTGTGTGAAAGAGAGAGAGAGAGAGAGAGAGAGAGAGAGAGAGAGAGAGAGAGAGCGTGTCCTTTCCGTCGTCATTTATGCATTTCGGTTTGTGCTTTAGTAGTTTTTTTTTTGTGAAGACAATGGGTGGGACTGCGGCGGTTAGGGTGTGGAGAAAGGGGACGGAAGGTGTTCATTGTCAAGTTTCTTCTGCAATCAATAACAGCATTATTTTGGTAGTAGCTATGCCTGTGTCGCACGGTATGGTTTTGTGTTTGTTCCTTTACTGTATGAAGTGTGAACTATGAAACGGGGTCTGTTCTAGCAGGTGAAAAGAGTTCCTCCTCCTCGTCATCCCCGTCGTCCTCTTCCTCCTCTCTCTCTCTCTCTCTCTCCGTCTCCCTCCCTCCCACCCCTTCTCCTTCTCTGTCTCTCTGTCTGTCTATCTGCCTGTCTCTCTTTCTTTGTTTCTCTGTGTGTGCGTGTGTGTGTGTGTGTGTGGTGTGTGTGTGTGTGTGTGTGTGTGTGTGTGTGTGTGTCTGTCTGTCTGTCTGTCTGTCTGTCTGTCTCTGTCTATCTGTCTCTATCTCTTTCTCTCTCTTACCCACTCACTCATACGAGCCCATCTCTCTCTCTCTCTCTCTCTCTCTCTTTCTCTCTTTCTTACTCACTCACTCACTCACTCACTCACTCATACGAGTCCATCTCTTTCTGTCTGTCTGTCTGTCTGTCTGTCTGTCTGTCTGTCTCTCTCTCTCTCTCTCTCTCTCTCTCTCTCTCTCTCTCTCTCTCTTACCCACTCACTCACTCATACGAGTCCATTCTCTCTCTCTCTCTCTCTCTCTCTCTCTCTCTCTCTCTCTCTCTCTCTCTCTCTCTCTCTCTCTCTCTCCGACATTAATCTCCATGTTTGATTTTGCTTTCAAATTTCATATGTGATAGATGTTTCTGCTGTCATTCTAGGGCGCTCTCTAAACAAGTGTAGTCAGATGCCGTATAGACTGGCAATATACAAACCGCGATTCAAAAATATCAACGAAAAAATGGTACACTTCACCAACCGTTTTGACTGTATCGCACTATGACCAAGAAGAAAACGTGTTGATTTGAAAGTCGAACAGATTAAAACTTACAAGAACAGAACCTGGTTTTTGATTTTGCGCCGAATATGAGAAAATACGTGGTTTCTCGTTCTTCATTTTCACTGTCCTTAATGTTATTTGTTTTTGCCTGAAGAAGACCCAAGAGGTCGAAATGCATTGTGTTTTGTCCTGTACTTTGTTTCTCTCTGTGTCCTTGGCGGTAACTGACCCCCTCTCTTTCAAATTGTTTTGCTGTTGTAAGAACAGAACAATTTATTGAAAAATCATAAACAACCTCTCCCGAATGGCTTTACCTCAAGTTTGACTGAATTCCTGAAGTGCTCCAACAAATGATCTATACACTGAGGTCACAGGCTTCTCGCTGCTGCTCAGTTACATGAAAGTACTCAAGAGTTTTTGTCTATTATTATTATGTAATCAATGCATTCTTTTCCTTTCATTTCCACTAAAATGGTCAAAAATCATCACAATGTATAATTATGTTCCAGCCGGTTTTTTTTTTGTTTTCTTTACGTTTAGTTCGTTTACAACCTGATTAAGGTACCTCTGTAACTTGTGCGAGCGCGTTTTCTCTGCCCCCCCCCCCCCCCCCCCCCCCCCAGTGTAATGTCACTAATTACGATAGAAAACACATGTTGAACAGAAGATTAAATTACCACTGTAACATGTTCGTTAGGAATCAGCCCACCATGTTCTTAATTGTAGAGCCCTCTCTCTCTCTCTCTCTCTCCTCTCCCTCTCTCTCTCTCTCTTTGTGTGTGTGTCTCTCTCTCTCTATCTGTCTGTCTGTCTCTCTCTCTTTCTCTGTCTCTCTCTCTCTCTTTGTCTCTCTCTCTTTTTTGTCTCTCTCTCTCTCTTTGTCTCTGTCTGTCTGTCTGTCTGTCTGTCTGTCTCTCTGTCTCTCTCTCTCTCTCTCTCTCTCTCTCTCTCTTTTCTCCCTTTCCGTCTCTTTCTCTGTCTCTGTCTGTCTCTCTCTCTCTCTCTCTCTCTCTCTCACCCCACACACTGTATCTGTCTGTCTGTCTGTCTGTCTGTGTCTGTCTGTCTGTATGTATGTATGTATGTCTATCTGTCTGTTTCTCTATCGGTTTTGTTTGTACAAGAGACTGCAAAGGTGGAATCATCTTGGATCTTCAAAACAGAAAACCCGTTGGATATACAGTCATATTTCATACACCTCTATTTTCACTTCTTTTTTTGTTTGTTGTTTGTTTGTTTTTTTGCCGTGGAGGATCTTTTTTGCTTACGGTGGAATTTTCCTTCATCAACGCGGAGCGCCACAGTGCCTGGAGAACCCTCGAGGTGCTGAGGTGGTACCAATTTATTGTCTCATTGTATCTGTTTCCTTCCTTTCAGCCAGTCTGGCATTGTTGGCACAGGGCTGGAAGTCTCAGTAGAATAAACGCCTTGCTCCTTCAGTCTTTCCGGCATTGTTGATTTACTGTTAATTTATCTATTTATTTATTTATTTTTGTCTCTTGATTAACTGTTTACTTTTTTAAAATCTATTCTCATTTGTTACCGTGGTGACGTCATGTAAGACATTAATGCATTACGTTTAAAATGTGTTGATGGGGCAGTATTCGAGTATGGTGTATTGAGGAGTATGTGTGTTAACCGGGTTAGTTTGTGATTGATGTGTTGTAGATTTCTTCTTGATTCCACGTCATTTCCCGTTTGGTTACCCTCTCAATATTTCAGTCGTATGTTAATTTCTGTTTGGTTATCCTCTCTGTAATTGAGTCGTGTGTTGTTTTTTTTAATACATCTGTCCACTCTCTGTTTGTTTGCTCTGGTAGTGAGAGAACAGCGTGAGAGGAGTCTGTCTGAAAACAAACCACCATATAGAACAATATGCTTGGGGCATTTCTCTTAATATCACCGACGATTGTTCCCCTAATTTAGTGTGATCACTCAGAGAGAGAGAGAGAGAGAGAGAGAGAGGGAGAGAGAGAGAGAGAGAGAGAGAGAGAGAGAAGAGAGAGAAGAATATAATCTTAAAATAGCAATCGCCAGGAGCCCTGAATATCAGAGGTTAAGTCAACTGTCAACTGTCTCAGACTGATGAATACAAAATCAACTCAGAAATCTCTCTGCAGGGCCGGATCCGGGAGGGAGGTGCTTTGGTACTACAGCAACCCCCCCCCCCCCCCCCCCCCCATCCTCCCTCGGTTCCACGAAGCAGCTTTTAAAATTTTCGGCCGGGGTCTTTGCCCCCTGGTCCCCCCCACCGGAGTTTTGTCACTAGACCCCACCGGGGCCTAGACGGCCCCTGGACCCCGGCCTAAAACAATTACCAGCACCCCACCTTAAAAATCTGTGATCCAGCCCTGCCCTGTCTGTCTGTCTGTCTGTCTGTCTGTCTGTCTGTCTGTATGTATGTGTGTGTGTGCATGTGTGCGTGCGTGCGTGCGCGCGTGCGCGCGCGCGCGCGCGCGCGCTTGTTGTGTGTGTGTGTGTGTGTGTGTGTGTGTGTGTGTGTGTGTGTGTGTGTGTGTGCTTGAGGGGGTTAGCCAAATAGAAAGGACGTGGAATCAAGAACAAATCTACAACACATAAACAACCAACGCGTTAGATACCATGAAGAGAGAGAGAGAGAGAGAGAGAGAGAGACAGACAGACAGACAGACAGACAGACAGACAGAGAGAAAGAGAGTGAGAGACAGAGACAGAGAGACAGACAGAGAGAGAGAGACGGGCAGACAGACAGAGAAACAGACAGACAGACAGACAGGCAGAGAGACAGACGGAGATTTGCCACATTTCTTTTATTAAACAAAAAACTTATAGATTCCACCACAGAGAGAGAGAGAGAGAGAGAGAGAGAGAGAGAGAGAGAGAGAGAGAGAGAGATTTCCCACATTTCTATTATTAAAGAAAACGAAGAACAGCAAAAGGCTGTAGCTTCCAGCAGAACTCTGGCGGAAGAGGGCTTCCCCCAGCACAGGGTCTGATTCCGATTTTGGCTTTGGCAAAGGAAGACGGCACGGCAGCCAGTTCTTGACGGAGGCACAGTCTAAAAAATATCACCAGTATCATTGTAATGATAGTGATAATGATGATGATGATAACGAGGAGGAGGAGGAGGACGACGACGACGAAGAGGAGGACGAGGAGGAGCATGCTAATGATGCTAATGATGATGATGATGGTGATGGTGATGATGATGATGATGGTGGGTGGTGGTGAAATGATAGTAATGATAAATCAAAAAGTAACTGCAATATCATTGTGGTGATAACGATGATAGTTGATAGTGATGATGATGATGATGATGATGATGATGATGATGGTGATGATGATGATGATGATGATGATTGTTGTGATGATGATAGTGATGATGGTGATTGAAAAATGATCATTGCAATGGTAATGATGTTGATTATGATGATTAGGATGACAATGGCAACAGTGATAATTACAATGATCATAGTAGTGATGAATGTGTGTGCGTGTGTGTGTGCGTGCGTGCGTGCGTGCGTGCGTGCGTGCGTGCGTGCGTGTGTGTGTGTGTGTGTGTGTGTGTGTGTGTGTGTGTGTGTGTGTGTGTGTGCCTGTGCGCAAACGTGTGCGCGTGCGTGTATGCGTGCATGTATATGTGTGGCTGTGGCTGCATGGAAACATAGAGCACAGATCTGATAGCATTCTGTGTCATGGATTTTATGTTCATCTTGGCGACGGGTGAGGTCAGTCAGTATCCCTTATTAGTCTGCTTCGCAGACTGTCGTTTTGGATTCCCTGTCATTGTCTCTGTCCGTCTGTCAATGTATGTCCGTCTGTCAATGTATGTCCGTCTGTCTATCCTGTATGTCGCCCATCTCTTCTCTCTCTCTCTCTCTCTCTCTCTCTCTCTCTCTCTCTCTCTCTCTCTCTCTCTCTCTCTCTCTCTGAGTGACTACCCTTATCTGATTGCCAGCAAGACGAACTTTTCACAGCTCCGATGAAATATTGATCGTCTTCTCAAGAAAGCGTGTACAATGCCAGTTGAAAGTCGTCTATTGAATGTAGAAAGAGTGCTGAACATCGCGCTGCGTGACACGGTATTGTCTTCATATGAAATCGAAGGCAGGGACAATCAGACTGTTGTGATCCTTCGGCTGACAACAATGTCCCTTCATTCCCCTGTTACGCGACCGCCAGCTCATAGAGTGGTTGGGTGTTCAGGGGAAAGTGTCCGTGGCAGGTCAACAGGCCAGGGGAAGGGCTGATGAACACCAGAAGCATTTTAAGGCAAGCGAGGCTGTATCTCCCCCGTCCGGTCTGTTCTTACCGACCCCTCCTAGTTTCAGATTCCTGTGCTGACACTTGTCAGTATTTACACCAGCCCGCTTCCTCTGTGCAGAGCCTGCACCGAGATCGCTGTCCCACAATGGAACACAGCGCATCGACATGACACCGTGCGACACAGACAGTGAGTCAGTGACAGTTCTTCCCAGCTTAGACATGCCATCTGACTCTGACAGTGACAAGCTGTGTGGTGGTGATGCAGATGATGTTCACTCTGGGTGCAGTTTACAATTATGATCCGTCTGTGACTAAATCTACGCAACAAGAAATTGAAACATGAGTTGCTGTAGTAAATCCGTGTGATACAGACAGTGGAAGTGATTGGGCATACGTCGCTACTGTTGAATCACAGACACCACAAGCAGACGTTACAGTCACAGACCTAATGGCGTGTTCGGAAGAAACGGCAAGGAACATGGGTGACCTGTGAATTGCAGGAAGAGGTGAAGGGCAGCACTACATGCAACAAAGAGGTTGAAAAGCGAAATCCTGACGACCCTACGTGACTATTGCACTGATGTAACTGCTGATAAACATCAGGAAAATCCGACTGACAATTACTTGTGTTCTCTCATTGTACTTACTTGATGTGCACCATTCCGTGATCTGGAATCCAATCGCGATGTACTTCGCTGTATTACATTGGTGATGTCCATTTCTAATTTTTGTTGTGTGTGTACAGTTCCCCCACCCCGTCGTCTCCCAATCTTTGTAAATGGACTTTGTAAAGCATATCACAATAAACCATCATCAGCATCAGCATCATCATCATCATCATCATCATCATCTCTCTCTCTCTCTCTCTCTCTCTCTCTCTCTCTCTCTCTCTCTCTCTCTCTTCTGTCTGTCTGTCTGTCTGTCTCTCTCTCTCTCTCTCTCCTGTCTGTCTGTCTGTCTGTCTGTCTGTCTGTCTGTCTGTCTGTCTCTCTCTCTCTCTCTCTCTCTCTCTCTCTCTCTCTTTCTCTCGGCCCATGTGCACGCGCATTAGTGCGTGTGTAAGTGCGTGCGTGTGCACGCACGTGTGTGTGTGTGTGTGTGTGTGTGTGTGTGCGCGCGCGTGTAAGCATGCACTTTCCCAGCGTTGAAAATAGGTTTTCAATTACTGGGTTTCTCGTAATAATCTTTCTTGCCAGCTGTAAACTCGTATGTTCTTAAACATATGTCAATCTGCTTGAATGGCGGGGATGAGGGGTGGTGGAAGTGGTGGTCAACGTATGTACTAATCGCCTTCAGAATCGTTATCATGAAATGTACTGCATTTGGGGTCTGTGTTGTAAGTTGAAAATTAATGGAATTCTTTCATGTGTCGCGCATTAACTTGATCCAGTTGCAGACTCTCTGAAATGGAATTAGTGGCCAACAGGGAGTATGTACTGGACACTGTAGACAGTAATCTTAATCAGGAATGGCAAACGGAGGAAGTTTCATCCTTTTTAGAATTCCTCGGAGTTTGTATGGTTATTATTTACCAGCGACTGCAGTGCCGAGTCTTTCAGATGAAATTGTATCCGTGTCCTCCGAAACTGTTTGCTAGTAGTTTTTCTACATTTTCTTTAACACCGCCTTTACCCTTAAAAAAAAAACAAACAAACATTCTTCTCCTTTCTTTCTTTATCGTTTTCCGCTTAATACTTCTTTCTTTGCTACATGGAGTGACCCGGGCATCTCTGAGTATAAATTGTATTACAGACTTTACGAAATTCTGTTGGACTCGCTGTGACTGTTCATTGTCCTCCTCCTCCTCCTCCTCCTCCTCCTCCTCCTCCTCCTCATTGTTGCTCTTGGTTGAGGTTGGTGGTGGTGGTATTGACGTTGTTGTCGCTGTCGCTGTCGTCGTCATCATCATGGTCATCGTCTCTTTATCATCGTCTCTTTATCATCTTCTTCTTCTTCTTCTTCTTCTTCTTCTTCTTCTTCTTCTTCCTTTCGTGCTATTCACTATTAGTATCAACATTTGTGTACCCATTCATCCAGCTCAGTTCTAGAATGTACACCTTTCTCTCAGGGCTACAATTTATAACCTGTTTCAGTAGTCTGGGAAACTAAGTAGGTTCGAAGTAAGCCTCTGGCATCGGCGCTAGCTCTCCAAGTCTTCGGGTGTCTTTTATTAACATGGCATTTTCATGTTGCGCTGAACTGTTTGTTAATGGTGTGTAGGGTTTGTTTTCCGCCTGATGATCACAATATAAAGACAGTGGGGGGAGGGGGGAGGAGTGGAAGCAGCGGTATAGAGCTATCCCTCGCCGTGGGGGATGGCAGGGTTTAAAGCAATAATGATGTTTTATGTTCATCTCACCGCCTGCTGAGGTCAGTGTCTCTTTTAGTTCCAGCTTTCTTAGGCTGCTGTTTTTCTGTCTGTCTGTCTCTTTGTGTGTGTGTGTGTGTGTGTGTGTGTGTGTGTGTGTGTGTGTGCGTGCGTGCGTGCGTGCGTGCGTGCGTGCGTGTGTGTGTGTTTGTGTGTGTGTGTACGTGCGTGCGTGCGTGCCGGCGTGTGTGTGTGTGTGTGTGTGTGTGTCTGTCCGTCTCTGTCTTTCTCTCTCTCTTCTCTCTCTCTCTTTCTCTCTCTCTCTCTCTTTCTCTCCCCTCTCATTCTCTGCGAGTGTATGCATGCATGCATACATATGTGTGTGTGTGGGGGGGGGGGGGGGGGGGGGCGCCCGTGCGTATGTTTGTGTGTGCGTGTGTGTGTGTGCGTGTGCGCGCGCGCGCGCGTGCGTGCACGCGCGCGTGCGTGAGTGTCTGTCTGTGTCTGTGTCTGTGAGAGAGACAGAGACAGAGGGGGAGAGAGAGAGAGAGAGGGGGGGGGGGGGGGGGGGAGGCTGAGTAAAGAAGAGAATTTTCAGAAGTTGGACATACAATTGATACTGAAAAACCGGCCCTAGTCCATACTGCTCTAGTCCCTCTGTGGTGTCCAAAGTGTAAAACACGGGCAACTTGGTAATAGAGGCAGAAGAAAACAATGAACACGATGGTACATGAAGAGGTGGAAAACAGAGGGAGAGTCAAAGGCAGTGAGTGAGAGAAAAGAGGATATTTCGAGCGTGGACACTTCAGAAGAACATAAATTCATCTTGCACTGAAACATCGCCGGTATATCTCCTGCCGTAGAAGAAAAAAAAAAGTTGTTGAACTTTCTAGAACAAATGTTTAGAGTGTCCAACAACAAAAAAAAAAGTGAAAATCTGCGACTGCAGGAAGAAAAAGAATAAAGTACTGGAAAGAAATAGGTTTAAAAGGGGGGGAAAAAGTGTGTGTGTGTGTGTGTGGGGGGGGGGGGGGGGGGGGCAGAAGAAAGTAAGATGTACAATCGAGTTACATAAAATGGAATGCACTGCACTGTCATAGGAGTGCCTCTGGGTTCCCGTCTGAGTGTACGAAGAAGAAGAAGAAGAAGTAGAGAAAGAAGAAGAAAATGAAGAAGCACACCTTTCAATCTTCAGGGAATAGCGTAAACCGGTAGAAGTTGCGCTGCATCCTTGAAACTTAACTGTCCATGGAAACGACAAGCATAGAATGGGTTTGGAGTTACATTTAAGCTGGTGGTAAAGAGTGCAACGTTTGCCGAACACAAACATAATCAACGACAGTTGAAAACAGCGAACTCAGTTTATTTTCCTTTTTATAAGGGTTTTCTTGGCCTGTTTTACTAGTTGAAATTGTTAAGTTCAAGCATTCGGTCGCTTTCCATCGGCTGTTTCCATTCGAATGCAACAGAATAGAGAGTCCAAGAGTAGAATAAGGGTTGGTGGGAAGGAAGCAGGGAAGCGAGAGTGGCGGGGATTGGAGGGGGTGGTGGGGATTGTTTAGGAAGGCATGTTTGTTTGTTTGTTTTCGGGTGGTTGTGTACGTTCTTAGATTTGTTGATGGAGTTTCATTTTCTGTATTTGTGTCGGTATGAATGAACGTTGATAAAACGTTTGGGTACATGTGCCCTACAATAATTATGTCCAGGCTTGCATTTTCAGTACCTGTGAATGCAGTATCTTTTGCCGTGGCATTTCTCCTTCCTTTCAGATTTTAAGAGAAAACGTCCAAGAGTTCCGCATTGGGTAGCATACTTCTGAAGTTATTGAGGTTTTCTTTTCAAATCATTTTTCAGTTGGTTCAGGCCACACTGTTATTTTAAAAGCTTGCAAGTTTCTGCTTGCAGATAGGCTGTTGATAATCTTTAAATTGAATTTGTAGCCTTTGTATTCTAGTTATGATACAGATCCAAACTACGGACCTGACTTAATTTGATTGTCAAATCCAAATGTGTATGTCTGGCCCATATCTGTTAAACTTTAACCAGTTCTGTTCAAATTCAGCAAGTCTTGATGAGTCAAATTACTGAGCCAGGCTACTCAATAGCTTACTACTTTATCTACCGTGGAGCTATTGCAGTTTTCGAAAAATTTCATTCGATGTGCAAATTCAGCGAATCTGTTTTATTTGAAACGCACTTTGATTTTGTGTATGATAATGGCTTGTAAGCGGTTGGCTTTTGAGTTGTATTGATTTTGAAAGTCACAGGTTCAATAATGTGAGTGCAGTACAAGGCTGAACATGACTTACAATCGATAATTGTCCGTTCACCTCGATCTTCTTTAGGGTAGACCACTTGTAACTCTGTCTCCATTTATTGGACTTATCATACACACTTAAAGGAAAAATCACTATACCGCGGAATGAAAGAAACAAATTACAAGGCAAACACGACGCGTTTCGACCTCTTTGGTCTTTTCAGGCAAGACAAACGGTATTCAAGACAATGAAAACAAAGAACAAACAATCATTACATTAATTACATTAATCTTCTTGCTGACTCATCTTTTGTGCCACTTTAAGAGGTATTACTCTCATTTTGCTTTACCCGGCTCCGCGTTCATTACCACTTCTCGGCACCAGCAATCCACTTGGAGCAGTTCACATCAAGTCATCAGGCGGTAACCCACAAGAGGAAACACTGCACTGCTGCCGAGTCACTTTGGTGGTGTTCAGTGGCACCTGTTCTGATCCCACAATACGCAGGGCTTACCACCAACTTAGTCCCTTGCTGACGCCAATAATTGGTTTGTCGCGGAGCCGGCGTGAGAAACGTCACTTCCACATGGCACCACCATGTCCGTCCAGTGACGGTTCCAATGAACTCACCGATGCTGACGACCTGGATGTGAACTCACCAGGGGATAGAGGTAGGGAGGAAATCGACAGTGAAAGCAGGGAATCTACGGCCAAGGAATTTGAGACTTTCTTCTGCCGCTGATCGATCAGGATGATGATGATGATGAAGATGATGCCGTGGGGTTCCATTCTGGGGTGGGGGAGATGACAAGCACAGTGCTGTCTGTACTCTACGCATGCTTCTTATTGAGATAACATTTTGTGTGTGTGTCTGACCAGTCGGTGACTTTTACATGTCTTAATGCTTATCATTCGTGGTCTCAACTGTATAATGTACAATGTGTGTGTGTGTGTGTGTGTGTGTGTGTGTGTGTGTGTGTGTGTGTGTGTGTGTGTGTGTGTGATAAGTCCAGTAATTCCAGACAAAGGTTACAGGTGGTCTACCCTGAAGGAAAAGGTGAATGTACAACTACTGACTGTACGTCATGTTCAACTTTGTACCACACACACACATCTTTGAGCCTGTGACTTTCAAAATCAACATAACACAAAAACCAAGGGCCGTATGGGAAAGAGAGAAATGGATTGAGGGAGGGAGAAAGTGAGGAAGAGAGCTGAAGGGGAAGGAGAGGGTCGGTGCTGAATCTCAGACCCCAAAGCACGACCAGAAGGTGATGGTAGCGTAGGATGGGGTGTTCAGGCATACCTCACCGTGAACGGCTTTCTGCTTAACCCCTCTTTCCCTTTAGATATGATGATGATGACAAATGATGCGATGATGATGATGGTGATGATGATGATGACATTTGTGTTGCTATTGTTGGCGCTGCTGCTGCTGCTGGTAACGACAGTGACAACACCAAGAACAAATATAATAATAACAATAATGAAAATAATGATTACTACTACTAACATGATGATGATGATGATGATGAGAAGAAGAAGAAGAAGAAGAAGAGGAGGAAGAAGAGGAGAAGGAGAAGGAGGAGGAGGAGGAAGAGAGAAGAGGAGGAGGAAACAACAACATAACAACAACTATAACAACAGCAGCAGCAACAACAACAACATATGACATATTCATCTTTTTCTCTTACATCTATGTGTGAGGCACTCTACACCTGCGGCCTGTGGTTTTTGCCTCTTGTCTGTAAGGCCTTGGGAGAAGGTTGCTTGTTGTCTTTCGCTTTGCTGTGCTGTGCTTCACTTTTGCTGCTTCCCACGCAGCTGATGTGCTGCTGCTGCTGCTGCTGCTTCCATGCAATTTGCGGAAGGCCAGACCCCACGGTTAAAGAGAATTGTTCCTTGTGGGAAAGGGACTCTCGTAGGTGAAGAAATAACCACGCAACGAATAAATAGAGATAGGGATGCGTAGATCAATGGAGGATGTACAACATGCTGGTTGATTTTCATACAGGAAACGTGTTGCAAGAAAAAAATAAACATTCAATACAACGCTATGAAACGTGACATAATACAGTATAGTAACTTGCAGTACAAACAAGATGATGTAAAATTGTACTGAGTGTTGCAATTGGCAATTCAATATAATACTGCGTATGGATGCAGTGTATTCCAATGCACCCTTGAGTAATGAACTAGACCGTAATACAATGCACGTCAATCCAATGTAACACACTGCAGCACACTATTGTATTAGTTTCAAAGTGACGTGACATTGAAAGAAATTTAAAAGAAAAATTAGAATGTCGCCGAACAAACGAAACGAACAAATTTCACGACAAACACGACGCGTTTCGACCTCTCTGGTTATCCTCAGGCAAGACAAACAACATTCAAGATAACAAAAAAACGAGGAACGAACAATCATTCATCTCCTCAAACTGGGCGAAAAAATGGATGTGGAATGAAAAACGAGGCTGCTGGGAAGGAGACAATACGGCTTGTGATAATAACAATGATAATAATAATGATAACAATAACAATAATGATTATAATTACTATAAGAATGATAGTAATAATAATAATGATAGTAATAATAATAATAATGATTATCATGATAATACCAAATAACATATTCATAATAATAATAATGATAATGATAGTAATGATAAACAACATTAAAAGAAAAGATAAAGAGGATTATCATTACATTTAGTAATAATATGAAGACAGTTGTTTTAGAATCCATAGTGGCTGCATAGACAGCAGAGTAGAAAGGAGAGAGGTTAGAGGAAAGTCGAATGTGGTTGTGGTGGCAACAATCATAGCATAGTACAACACAGAACGATAAAAAAACAATACGACTCAAGACGAAATAACAGAACACCACACAGTACAACATGAGACAATACCACACAAACGCAACAACATAACATTACAATGCAATACTACTCGATGCGATTCGATACAATACAATGCAATACAATACAGCAGAATAAGACAACAATACGAAAGAACACAACGCAACAGTACGGATCCTGTAGCATTATTGTTATTTTTAACCTCCCATGTTTGGTTTGTGCTTGCATGACTCTTTTTCTTAGATTTTCGGTATTTAGCTTTACCATGTTACTGTTGTTCTTTGAACCGGAAGTTCTTTGAAAAAAATCCACTTAGGTTGGCTACAAAAAAAACCCCCAAACCTGCAAAAGACGGTTGTTGTTTTTGTTCGATCTGTTTTGATTTTTTTTAATGATTTTTTCAATCAAACATTTCGTGTGTGTGTCATTCATTGAACGTCTTTCCACTAATCGTGATATTAGACGATAAAAAAATGAAAAAAAAAAAAGTAGTATGTGAGTAAGAGAGTAAGACTAGTGTATGACTGAAGTAAGAGAGTAAGACTAGTGTATGACTGAAAGTTACAGAGTTCCAAGTATGCATGCATGTATGTGTGAATGTGTGTACACGTTTGGGTGCTTAGGCGGTTATTTAATTTATATCTGATTAGGCAAATAAGTACAACTACACTATTAGAAATAATAAACAAAAAAAAAAAGCATATATATATATATATAACAACAACAAAATCACTGAACACCACCACCCCACCCCCCCTCCCCCCCCTTTCTTTCCCTCCGTCTCTATCCCCTCCCCATCCCTCCCTCCCCCTCCATCACTTTTATGTTAAAAAAAAAATTAGATACTGTAATGACCAATTGGACTGATCTCTAAACTTACAAAAAAAGTCAAGTCAAAAGATGGTGAATTCAATATAATGTGTGAGTTATTTTGCATTTCGTGTGTTCCTCTATTGGTGAGCCCGACGTGAGTTGAGACTCAGTATTAATGACCAAGCTTTTCTTTGTGTTTTCTTCAAGAAGAATAAGCTACGACCACTCATAATATGGAAGCTCGCATCACAAGTCATTTATCAACTTGCAGATGCAGCCTAACACCATCCAAACCAATGTCATTCTGTTCTCAGTGCTGCTTCTTAAAGCCAAAAATCCACGACATTCAGAATTCAGCCAGCAGAATTCATTCGACACCGAGGGAAAGAAAGATCATCGGCATGGCTTGTCCTTCTAACGGAGTCTGTTTGTCTTTTTTTTTTTTTTTTTTTTTGCACCCCGTTCATCAGAGACTGGACGGGGCGGCGTGCCAGACGGCGGTCGTCTGCCACACGCGATGCCAGAGTTTGCGGCAGAGATACTCATCTTGTCGCGGATAATGATGATAATAATGATGCTTATCGTTCGGGAAGAGCTCAACAGCGGTTAGGAGAGGAGAGGAGACGAGAGGAGAGGAGAGAGGGGAGGGGTAGTTAACTTTTAAAAGGGTAAAGATTAGGTCTCTCTCTCTCTCTCTCTCTCTCTCTCTCTCTCTCTCTGTCTCTCTCTCTCTCTCTCTCTCTCTCTCTCTCTCTCTCTCTCTCTCTCTCTCTCTCTCTCTCTCTCTCTCTCTCTCTCTCTGTTGTCCCGCCTCACTTGTCTTTCTCCCTCTCCTTTCTCTACCCCTCCCCCTCTCTCTCTCTCTCTCTCTGTCAGTCTGTCTGTCTGTGTCTCTGTCTCTCTCTCTGTCTGTCGTCTCTCTCTCTCTCTCTCCTCTCTCTCTCTCTCGATCTCTCTCTCTCTCTCTCTCCCGCTGTGTGTGTGTGTGTGTGTGTGTTGTGTGTGTGTGTGTGTGTGTGTGTGTGTGTGTGTGTGTGTTGTGCGTGCGTGCTCGCACGGGTGCGTGTGTAATTTTAGTGTTATTTGTCTTTTTACGTCCTCTTTCTTTTTCTTTCTCTAATTCTGCTCCTCTTTTTTTCTTTCTTTCTTATCTTTTCTTTCTCCTACTGTCTGTCTTTGACGGATGTCAACCGTTTCCAATCGATTTTACCCAGCAAGCACTGGCTCAGGTTCAAACTTTGGTAATCCACGAACAGTCTTCTCTTTACTCCAAACAGCCAAATACCCGCTTTAGACCCTCGTGTGTGGAAACGTATCCGCGAATGAATGGAAGCAAAACACACACAGAAACAGTAGGGAAAATACCCAGAAAAGATGAGGGATGAGGGACTATTCTGGAAGTGCAGAATGCAGGTAAATGTACACCTAGAGCAGAAAATTACCCAGATACTTCAGGAAGGATAGTCAGCAAGAACGGAAAAATTATCCAGTAAAAATATTAAAAAAAGAAAACCTTAGGAATATAACCAGGAAAAATGAAAAATTAGCGTAGGAAAAGTGGCCACGTTGAGAGTGAAAGAGTGCCCAATAAGAGTGGGAAAAGGACCTCAGAGCAATAGAGAAAGAATGTTGAATTAGTGCGAAAAAAGTGCCTGTAATGGGTATACAAATAACCAGAGTGTGAACAAGATGCTCAGGAAAATTGGAACAACGCCTGGGAAAAGAGAGAGAGAGAGAGAGAGAGAGAGAGAGAGAGAGAGAGAGAGAGAGAGAGAGAGAGAGAGAGAGAGAGAGAGAGAGAGAGAGAGAGAGAGAGAGTCTCCCCCTCTACACACCGTAACACACACACACACACACACACACACACACACACACACACACACACACACGCACGCGCACGCACGCACGCACACACATACCACAACACACAGATAGCGTGCCAGTACTTACTGTTCTCACACCTCCTGTTATTCCGTTCGTTTTCCTTTGATATCATTTTCTGCTGAACGGAACGCCTGTCCCCCGAGTCTGAGAGCAAGTGTCAGTAACAGTCCTGTGCACTGACCGATCATCATCCCCAAGGTGCTGCCTTGACCCCCTGTTCAGGGAGAGAAGAGCCCGTCTCGTGCCTTCATCAGTCACACACACACACACACACACACACACACACACACACACACACACACACACACACACACACACACACACACACACACACACACACACACACACACACACACACACACACACACACACACTTGTCACACTTGTCACACACATGTACACACACGCACGCGCGCGCGCGTGTGCGCATGCGCGTGTGCACACGCGCACACACACACACACACACACACACACACACACACACACACACACACACACACACACACACACACTTACCGTCTCCTTGGCGCTTCCTTGACCCCTGTCCAGGGGAGAGAAGAGGCCATCTCGTGCCTTCATCAGTGCCACACCTCTGACCTGTCGGACTCCACAGCTCCACATGGACGACCAGTTCCCCTGTGGGCTCCTCCGTGTGATGACAAGTCTCAAGTCACTGATAGGCTCAGGCACGTGCAGCGCGAAAACTGAAAGGGGTACTTACCGACGCAGCAGTATCAAGTTTTCTTTTTAACCAGCCGCCGTGGCGAAGTGGTTAGCGTCGCGGACTCCCGGCTGGGAGGTCGTGGGTTCGAATCCCATCAGAGTCATGTGGGGTTTTTTCTGCCCCGACCGGCTCCTACCCAGAGTTGAGTTTGCTGCGGACTCAGTTGGGAAGGGACTGGGACCACACAGTCGAGTTTCATCCACTTAATGGATGCGTCTCTGAGAGTGTTGCTCAAATTTCCTGACCAACACTGCAGGTGTCTGTATCTCTCGGGCCTGGTTGACGCCGGGATAATTATGAAAGGAAGCTTAGAGTACAGCCCTGTCATGTAGTCTCAGACCGAAATGGAAATCCGTAGCATCATCTAATCATCCTCATTCTCATCGATCAGCATTAAAAAAAAAAGTCTCAAATTCTGTTGCCCTTCATGCCCTGCTCTCATGGTGACCTCAGTTTCGATGTCCTCTCCACGTCTGTGGCCTTGGTTTGTTCCGTCGGGGTCACCGGTATCGGCGAGTCCATGGGGGCTGTCGTTGGACGGACGTGGTGGCGCCCTCCGGAGGGAGAGCTCACTCACGCCGGCTCCGCGACTAAGCAATTATTGTCGTCAGTAGGGGGCTTAGTAGGTGGTGTCCTGCGTATGTTAGATCAGAACAGGCGCCACTGAACACCACCGAAGTGACTCGGCAGCTGTGCAGTCCTCTCTCGGTGGGTTGCCTCTTGACGACTTGACATTGACTGCTCCCTGTGGTTGCCGTCGGAATGGGCGGCGTGCGTGCACTGCCTCTGAGGTGGCGCAGAGGCTGGGACAGCAAAAAAAAAAAAAAAAAAAAAAAAAAAAGTTTTCTTTTTTCTTTGTAATTATTTTTGTATAGACATGTAAGCATACTAATAACTAAACTGCCATAACACGCACGCACTACGCACACACACACATTAGATGATATGTGTTCGATGACCGCTGCATGCATCAGTAATTGAGTTTTGCATACACACGTGTTTACTATAATACTAAATAGCCATGACATGCTAACACACAGAGATACACACATTTGTTGATATGTGTTTGACGACAGCTGTAGGCATCAGTATGTGATGACAGCTGTATACATCAGTAAGTGGTGTCAGCTGTATACATCAGTAAGTGGTGTCAGCTGTATACATCAGTATGTGGTGACAGCTGTATACATCAGTATGTGATGACAGCTGTACACATCAGTATGTGGTGACAGCTGTGTACAACAGTGTGTAATGTCAGCTGTATACATCGGTGTGTGATGACAGCTGTATACTGTATACATCGGTGTGTGATGTCAGCTGCATACATCAGTGTGTGTGATGGCAGGTTTATGTATCAGTATGTGGTGACAGTTGTATACATCAGTGTGTGATGTCAGCTGTATACATCAGTGTGTGATGTCAGCTGTAGACATCAGTGTGTGATGACAGATGTATACATCAGTGTGTGATGACAGCTGTACACATCAGAGTGTGTGATGACGGCTTTATTCATCAGTGTGTGATGTCAGCTGTATACATCAGTGTGTGATGTCAGCTGTATACATCAGTGTGTGATGTCAGCTGTATACATCAGTGTGTGATGTCAGCTGTATACATCAGTGTGTGATGACAGATGTATACATAAGTGTGTGATGACAGCTGTACACATCAGAGTGTGTGATGACAGCTTTATTCATCAGTGTGTGATGTCAGCTGTATACATCAGTGTGTGATGACAGCTGTACACATCAGTGTGTGATGACAGCTTTATTCATCAGTGTGTGATGTCAGCTGTATACATCAGTGTGTAATGACAATTGTATATATCAGTGTGTGATGACAGCTGTATACATCAATTCATGATGACAGCTGTATACATAAGTATGTAATGGCAGCTGTATACATCAGAGTGTGATGACATTGGTATACATCAGTATGTGATGACAGATGTATGCATCAGTCTGCGATGACAGCTGTATACATCAGTATGTGATGACAGATGTATACATCAGTGTGTGATGACAGCTGTATACATCAGAGTGTGGTGACAGCTGTATACATCAGAGTGTGATGACAGCTGTATACATCAGAGTGTGATGACATTGGTATACATAAGTGTGTGATGACAGCTGTATACATTAGTGCGTGATGACAGCTACATACAAACAGTGCGTGATGACAGCTGTATACATTAGTGCGTGATGACAGCTGTACACACAGTGCGTGGTGTCAGCTGTGTACATCAGTGTGTGGTGTACATCAGCTACACCACCCAGTGATGACAAATACACACATCAGCGTGTGATGACGTGCACATCAGTGTAAGATAACAATTATGTACATCAGTGTGGGAGGATAACCGCTCACGTCATTGAACGATGACATCTGTATTCATCAGTGTGTGTGATGACAGCTGTACACAACAGTGTGTTGTGATCACTGTGTACATCAGTGAGTGATGACAGCTATGTATAACAGTGTGTTTAGTTCACTGTATACATCAGTGAGTGATGACAGCTGTACACAACAGTGTGTTGTGATCACTGTGTACATCATGAGTGTGATGACAGCTATGTACAACAGTGTGTTTAGTTCACTGTATACATCAGTGAGTGATGACAGCTGTACACAACAGTGTGTTGTGATCACCGTATACATCGGTGAGAGATGACAGCCGTACGTATCACTGAACGAAGACAGATGTATACATCGTGTAATGGCCGCTGCATTCGTCAGTGAGCAATGACGTGTGTATACATCAGTGACATGTATCACATAACCCATTCTGACAGCTCTGAGGTGTAGTGCACGCGCTAACTGAGCCACCAGTGTATACCTACATTAGTGAGTAATGACAGTCTGACAGCTTCGAGCTGTGGTGGTGCACGTGCCAACCGAGTCATCTTTGTGCTGCCTGCTCTGTGGTAGAGA
>JADBJO010000702.1:20000-25000 GCA_016801955.1 Conus betulinus | reverse complement strand
GAAATGTTGAAGTTCTTGCATACATGTCACCACAAAACAGTGATTCAATATCATCAAAGTACATCAAGTGATTAACAACACAATTTTCTAGCAATTCAATACCATCATCAAAACCACACTTGGAGTAGAAAGGTGAATTTTCCGGAGGGACATACACACATACAAATAAGACGTTTTTACTAAAACCAAAAAGTCTCTATCAAGTATGAATAACATTGAATACTGATGGTCACAATCCACTTGGTGAACATACGGAAGAAGACTTTTCCGTACCATACAACTCAGTTCTCCTGAACACAGACCCTGTTTCGTAAGTCTCACCGCGGGTTTTAGAAATAATCTATGGTCTGGAAAAAAATTTGACTCAAACGATTCAGCAAAAGTTGCTACCATACATACAAAATCAAAAGAAGAAGAAAAAGTGGATGAAGTCTCTGTCGTGTGATTTACGAAATAATCCACAATGTTCCAGTGAAGAAAGGACACACTATTTACAAATTTATTTACAGAAGACGTCAAAGGGATGTGTGCGTTTTGTTTTCGTGTCATGTTCGTGGTTCGTTGTACTGTCATCGCCATGACTGAAAATTCCATGTTCCATCGCACAATCATTACCATCCTTCACCCCGTCATTGGCACAAACAATACCATGCAAAGGTGCAAGGTCATCAAGACTGTCAGCTACATCTGCACTGGTACAGTCAACACTTCTGTCTATTTCAGCAGCAAGTACACAGTCAATACTACACCCTCCCCGCCCAGTCCCACGTGTTCTCTCAAAAACACTTTGCTGAGTTTCACACACACACCAGTGTTTACAGTAGACAGCATGACATCGCTATGTACCATGGGAGACATATTGCACGAAACATGACCGTCAAAAATCAAATCCAACTTTTCCACAGTTAACACATCAACCGATCATGTGTTATTAGCATCTGCCCCATTGCCGCCCACACCGATGTCGGTGACAAACTGCACCGGATTTTCAACGCCCTGGGCCTACCTGCTTCAAGCCAGAATCGTTCACTGCCCCAGTGAAAGTGTCAGCACGTGGAGTCGGAACATGAATCTCGTGTGGTGGCAGCTTAAATTTCGCCTCCCTCTGACTTTAAAAGGGCATTTTCCAAAAGGGTCATTTTCCAATGACAGGGCCGATCTGAATCCTATCTTGATTCCACCAGATTGCCACTGACATCCACACCAAAAACGTTTTACTGTCAGTTACAAGATGGTCATACGTCATGGACACTTTCTTGCCTTGTGACCGAATACACGTAAAGTGTGGGATAAGTTTCTTTCTTGTTTCTCTTACCCGAAAGGACAAAAAGTCTTCACTAACACATATCATATTTCTGTGCCCTTTAGTTTCTGTTTTGTTCGTATAGTTTTTGTCCTTATCTTTGAAGAACGTACAACTCGCCACTATTGGTGAGTCTGGCTTGAAGTTCACACGATGCACTCGGTCGAAGAGAACCTCACCTGCAAAATCCATTTTATTCATTTTCAATTTCTTTTCAATTAAATCGAGGTTATTTGTATTTTTGTTTCTGTCCGTCTTTGTGTTTGTCTTTTGATCTTCCTTTCATCCTTGGGTGGATCATCAAGCGTAGGCTCAAAGATTGTCCCCTACATTTTATACTGTTTGCATAATGTTTTTAGTTTTTCGGCAAACTTTTTTTTCCTCCACACACTTTCGTTTTGTTTCATTTACTACCCTTCGCTGCTGCTTTGGGGGTGCTGTTGGATTCTTTTTTTTGAACCCTTGGTGGTGAGAACACCCACGGCATTATGGACTGTGATGTGTCTCTATTTGACACAGACAGACAGGTAGGGGGTGGGAGAGGGAGGGGCGTTTATATATTGGTGGTTCTGAGGATGGTTCATTATACACACAACCAGCCGTGTCTCCCTGGTGAGTTCCGATCCAGCGAACGAAAGGTCGAGGAGTAAGTAATACAAATAGATCTGCTTCAACAGGGATATAACGATGGTTCCTTCAAGCAGCAAACGAAGGATTTTCATATCTATAATATATTTTCTTAATTTCATGTTCTCATTTTCTTCAATTTCAACCTCCTCCCCCCCCCCCCCCCCCCCCCCCCCCTCCTCCGTTAAGTCCAAAACTTAGCCAAGTTATTACTATGATGACAGAGGACTCGTTAGCCTGCGCTTGCTTTTTTTTTTCCCCCATTATTAGATTGTCCGTCTGTATTTGTTTGACTTAATTCGAATTTAAAAGCTGTGCCAGTCTTGAACAAAAGTTACTCTGTGTTTAGGTTTTCTATGGTAGCAAACGTTACCCTACATGTTTTCCATTTTATTAGTTAGCATGCCCTGTTACCAACTCATCACAGTCCTACCAAAAATCTTGTTACCCTTTCGGGGAACACCAAGTATTATGTTATTCCTTTTCGACCAGCCTTCTAATTCGACCACTTTTCCATCCAGGGTTTCCACTCTCGCAGTAAGTTTTTGTGTTGTCATCTGTTAATCGGTCCTTTTTCCTGTTTTAAGAGAGACATTTTCTGCATCAAACCAATCGGTACATCAAGAAAAGTCACACACATTTGCTTCTCATCTTCACCAACTCGATGGGACTTACAGGTGAAGTTGGTCAACATGGCCACAACATCCCTAACGGCAGGATCGAAGAAGCTGCAGGAGCAGAAAACTCGGTCCATGTCTACTGTCTCTGCAGGTACTTCCGGCGCTTTCTGGGCGAGTTTGCCCGCTTGCTGTCGGTCTTAGCAGAGCCAGGTCCAGGGTTCAACTCCACATCACCACACCGTTGGAGTAAATGTCCTTAACAAAATAGAGAGAGTAGCAGACCTAGGGTGGCATCGTCCATGTGTGGCCTCAACGTTAACACTGAAATCCTCATGTTGGATTGAATTTTGCCCGTTTTGACATGAAAGAGACAAACAGCTGAGCAAACGCGCTCCGCATACAGGTCTTAATGTCAGTGGTGCAGAAGGTATTACACCTCACAAATGTCACTGCTGACTGTAGAGTCACAACAACAAAAATTTCAAAGGAAAAAGGAAGAAAAAGCACGGAGCTCAACAAACATGACCTGCCAACTTCGTGTACCACAGGAATCCCCACCACCACCACCACTCCTCCTCCCCACAGAGAGAGAGAGAGAGAGAGAGAGAGAGAGAGAGAGAGAGAGAGAGAGAGAGAGAGAGAGAGACTGTCAGCCTGAACATACAAAGTCATTTCTATAATGTCTTCTTGTTATCTTAGGTCTTCTGCAGCTCACATGTTCGATCGCTTTGATTGTCAATCCAACAGATAAAGGCGCTCAGATAAAGTGGTACGTTTACTTCAGAAAAGGCTAGTCTCTGGTGGTAACAATGCCAGCTTTTGATGCTGGGAAGCGGTTTCTGTTTTGGGGGGAGGAAACGGGTGTGTTGGTGGTTCAGATCAATCGACTGACTGTGATGAAATGGCCAGTGGAAGTGATTATCAAATGGAGTTCACTGCTCCAGGCTTATCACTGGAGAGTACACCATTAGGTATGGATGTGCTGAAGGGTCGGCTTTTTGGTAGATGGAAATTTAGGCCCCATCCCTCTGTCTATCTGCCTGTCTGTCTGTCTGTCTGTCTGTCTGTCTCTCCCTCTCTCTCCCTCTCTCTCTCTCTCTCTCTCTCTCTCTCTCTCTCTCTCTCTCTCTCTCTCTCTCTCTCTCTTCGTGCAAACGTGTGTGTGAACATTGACCACCTGAAACTACTCTACTGTTTCCAGGGCAACATCAAACGGCCGTCAAAACCGAGGACAACTTGGACATTGAAACAAAAAAGTTGATAGATACCTGTTAGTCAAGTAGTTCGTCCGGGCTGCAACTGAACTGGAAATCTGGAAACGTTATGGCAGGTCATGAAAGACTAGCAGGGAAAATGAGTAATGCCCATGGTACCCTTCAGAACGATGCTGGTGAATTTGAGCCACAAAAAAGGATAATTGAAAATCAAAACCACAGTAGCATATCACGATTCTGGAACCTATTGCAATATGAAGATAATTACACACCGATCAAATTGGCACTAACAATTTTATCATACCACAAAAAAAGGATAATTGAAAATCAAAACCACAGTAGCATATCACGATTCTGGAACCGATTGCAATATGAAGATAATTACACCGATCAAATTGGCACTAACAATTTTATCATTTTGTATTTACGCCGTGCAGGGCCTTCCGCGATTAGGGTTTCTTTTAGCGATCATATATTTTAGAACATGTCGCTTTTGTTCGATTTTCCACATTGTTGTGTAACCCCCACCCCTCCTTCTTGTGATTGTGCTTTTAAAGCAGGACACTATGAATTATTCAACTCAAGTTTAAATCTCTCTCCTCTCTCTCTCTCTCTCCTCCTCTCTCTCTCTCTCTCTCTCTCTCTCTCTTTACAGAGTGTGAGAGAGAGGGAAAGACTCTCTTTACAGAGAGTGGAGACAGGGAAAGACAGACAGAGGGGGGAGAGAGACAGGGACAGGGGGGGGGGGGGGGGGGGGGGGGGGGGGGGGAGGAAGGGAGGGAGGGAGAGGGAGGGGGGTTTATATATTGGGTTTCTGAGGATGGTTCATTACACACCTACTTTTTGAAGATTGAATTTCTTGACTGCTTTAGAACAATTTATAAAAAAAAAAAAAAAAATCAAAAACCGCCAGATTTTGAAATGAATGAAGACTGATGATCAGCGCTTGATGTGCCCTATATTACACCTGTTATAGCTCGCATGCTGTGGTGTGCCCTCTATCACACCTGGTATAGCTCGCATGCTGTGATGTGCCCTCTATTACACCTGTTATAGCTCGCATGCTGTGATGTGCCCTCTATTACACCTGTTATAGCTCGCATGCTGTGGTGTGCCCTCTATCACACCTGGTATAGCTCGCATGCTGTGATGTGCCCTCTATTACACCTGGTATAGCTCGCATGCGGTTATGTGCCCTCTATTACACCTGGTATAGCTCGCATGCAATTATGTGCC
>JADBJO010000702.1:0-7500 GCA_016801955.1 Conus betulinus | reverse complement strand
ACTGGAATCAACATCTCACCAGAGGAAACCCTGCACTGCTGCCGAGTCACTTCCATGATATTCAACGGTGTCTGTCGTGATCCGACCAGCATACGCAGGGCGCCACCTATCAGGCTCTCCTTCCTGAGGACACTGATTGGTCGGTCACAGAGCCAATGGGAGTCAGCGGTTCTCTGCGATGGAGGCCACTACGTTCACCCTATAGCCTCCCCCCCCCCCCCCCCCCCCCCCCCCCAGTCTGCTTGCCGATACCGACTGTGGAATCGAACCCACGAAGGGCATGGACGTGGGGATGAAATTGAAACTGAGGGGGGTGGGGGGCGGGGGGATCAAGAGTTCGCCATCACGATTCCGAGAGGCTGAATAGTGAAAAAAAAAAAAGCTGTATGAATGTTTAATCTGTTTGGGCATTATATTATGAATCAGGCCAGCCGCTGTGGCGAAGCGGTGAGCGCCATGCAGACTCTCGGCTGGGAGGTCATGGGTTCGGTTCTAATCAGAACCATGCATTTGCGCCATCTGGAGTTGAGTTTGTTATGGGCAGCGGTGGGAGGACTGGGACCACACGGTAGAGTTTCATCACTTAATGGACGCGTCTCTGAGAGTGTTGCTTAAATTTCATTACCAATGCTGCGGGTGTCTGCATTCCTCGGGCCTGGTTGAAGTCGGGACATACTATGAAAGTAGGCATTAAATGCAACCCTGTTACGCAATAGTTGTTTGTTCTTCGTTTTGGTTGTCTTGGATGTTACTTGTCTTCCATGAAGAACCACACAAGGAGGTCGAAACGCGTCGTGTTTTGTCTTGTCTGTATTTTGTTTGTATATTTTGTTTCGGCGGAGGAACAGTCATTTTTCATTTAAGTTTGTTTCAATATCCCCTTCAGCCAACTTCCTTTGAAACTAACTGCCCTAAGGATGTTCATGAATTGTCTTTCGTGTTCGGAATAGATGTACATGTTTTCGTACATAATAAGGCGCGTTCATTGGGTTGTTTTTCATGGCAGAATTGTTCACACTCGGTGGGGTCACCAGCTTGAGAGGATCCTGTGTGGTTGTTGGAATGTCATAAACATGAAACGACGATGTTTACAGTGTATCAACCCACGTTTCACCCTTACGCCCTCGTATATGTGACATACAACTGTCTTTGCCATTACAATCTGTTTTTAACAGTTACTCAAAGGTGTCGCGATTAAGTAAAAGGAGCGGTGAAACGGACCCCTGGTAAAAAGATTCTCTTGAAGGAAAAAAGGTTGGTTGAGGAAAAAGGGCAAGAAAACCCACTAAATGCGATGATTCTTTGGGGTTACGGGATTCACGTATAATCCATTTACACTTTGTCTTTTGTTTTTTCCCTGAGATAACCGTTTTGGCATACTTGCGATGCTGTCAAAATAAGGCTATTATCCTTGAGACGGTGCCAACACAAACAAACCAAACAAAACAAACAAAACCTCATGGCAATATTATTGCCAATTTTCAGGTAAAATACAACCTGATGTCAATATGGTGTTTTTACAATAATGGATGGCCACCGCTATCATTTTATATCTTGGGTGTCCTATTCAGAAGCGTTCACAAAAGCCGGAGCCGTTTTCAGTTTCCCTTTTGAAATTGAAGATCAACGCCCCCGGCAACACAGAAAAGTGCAGGCATAATATGCGAGAAGAATCTACTTTTTTGGTGAAAAGAAAGTTCAAAGGGGATGCGTGCTTGACTTTTAAACTTACGTTATCAGATATTATGATTTACCGTTGTTAATTCGTAAGATTGTATACACAACCGACTGGAAATAATTAGCTCCGTTGTCCCAGACATACACGCAATCATCTTCAACAACAGAATACATGAGCCTGTCGTTCGTTATTAAATTTTTTGTTTTCTCTTTAATATCCCCGATCGATAGATCTGTCCACGCAAGTTTGGCCATAAATCAAGCAGGAGAGAGAGGGGAGGGAGGGGGAGGAGAGAGGATGTTTTGTGGGGGTGACTCTGAGAGAGGATGCGAGAGAGAGAGAGATGGGGAGAGGAACCAAACGCTTGAGAATTGGTGTGTGAAGAAGACAAGAACAACACAATATCAGGAAAATGCCTTAGGCTCGCTGGCTTACGAAAAAGTAAAAGTCAACCCAATTCGCCATACGATCGTGCAATGGATGCATAATCCGTGTGGGGTTCGTGAAGGAAAGGGCGCTAGTTGTAGAAACTGTTTTACAGGTAGACAAATTTAACAAAGTTGACACATGTGTTCCAATCAAAATGGTGGAGTAATTTGTCGTGGGTCGCAATACGCTGTAGGACATTATTTGACAGGGATGGACAATGGAAGGACAATGTTTGTGCTGAAGAAAGGACAAAAACTTGGAAATCCGGCAACACGTTAGAGCAACCGCACACCCAAATTGCGAGCCCGAAAGGGGAACAACGAAGATAAACATTACACATTGGCAATAATTGTTCAACGCAATGCAACGGGAACGCCGGGTTTTGGCAAAAAGATGCGGTGGAAAATAAGAAATCACAGTCCAAAGCCACATCGCATGGAGCCCGAACAATACAAAGAACAGACAAACCAAACACAACCACAAACGCTCTGTGCAAAACAGTTCCAATTTTCTCATCACATGATCCACTGTTGTCCAGGTTACAAAAAAAAAAGCCATCCGGTCAAATCATAGATCAACATGGTTAGGATCACACACAGTTGTGTGATCAAAATCAGGAAACGTTTTGCATAGTAAGATGAATTGACCAGTAAATCAGGCACAAAATGAAAGTGATGCTATATTGCAAAAATCTAAGAGTCTGAGCTGTCAAATGTACCTCACTGAGCTACAAGCATTGGATCAAAGAAGAGGTCCTTGATTCTGTCACGGGTTATGACGAACCGATTGGGCATAATCACGCCGAAGTTCCCGCACTCAAGATCAGTCGTATCTACACAGCGAGAATACATCGCAGCCCTTTCGTGTAGGTGTGAGATACGAACAGTTATTTTTAAGCTCCAGTGATTCTTCGATCGCGCCACTGCATATCACTCAAGCGCGAGAGAGAAAGGATTGCTAGTCAAGAGAGTAACAGGGTTAAAACGGTGAGGGCGCGGAAAGATGATTGCGGAAGGAGAGGGGGGAAAGGAAAGAGGAGAGGAAGGAGAGTAGAGTCTAAGGAGAGAGAGGGTAGATGAGGACAAAAGATCAGAAGGTGGTCAGAGGTTAGCGCAGAAGACAGCGAACAGACTGAAAAGAACGCAGAATCGAAAAGGGAAGTGTCGTGCACACAGACCCAGAATCTAAGATAAAAAAACGGCGGATCTGCCCCAAAGCGCTGATCGCTGCCAAAGACGTGATCTACAAAGTACAATTGGCGGGTGTGGGGCAGCCGGCTTTGAAAGTGGTGCTAATGGGGTGCGAGTAACGAACTCATTGCGGTCTAAGCCAGAGCGGTAACGTAAGGCGCCTCGGTCACAGGTCGGGATACGTGTAGCTGTAAAGTTCTGCCCGCGTGTCGCGAAGGTAATATTATGACGGCCGTCGATCATGCAGAGGCCTGCGAGTCATAGCGACGATGCTGCTATCCGCCCACAGCCCGCCGCTCAAATCGTGTGAAGCCGGGTGATCGGCCCTCTGGCAATCCTGTGCACACAAGCCCTCGCCCAAACTATTATTCCGGGGTTGAAAGGAATCGGTCTCTCCAACCCGCCGTGGCAGCTGAGTATACCAGTGGGGGAGAGTACCACCTTGACCTCCCCGTTGGATAAGACCGCTGTGCAACCTACGCGGCAGCAACGCTCATCCTTCGGTGCTTAACAATACCGACCTTTGTCAAGCAGAATCATCAAATCGGCCCCCCTCAGATCTGGGGTGATGTAAACGGATACCGTTACCATGTAGATGGTGCACAGGATGGCACTGCCCTCATGCCGTTGCGTACGCACCCCTCCACTGGCGCGGAAAGTAGCGCCAATTGTTTACGGAAGATTTGGGCATCAGGACGGAGGTGGGAGGAGCCTTGGATAGTAATCTGGCCAGAAACTCGCAAGATCGAACAGCTCTTGGCGTCCTTGGCGCCGAGTACAATGGCGTTCGCCTAGCAATACTGATAACTGATGAAAAAGAAGTGACAGGGCACGGTATACCGATGAGGGCGAAACGGCGTCACAAGTAACACCAATTGTGTGCGTGCTAGAAAGAGAGATCGGAAAATGTCCAAAGGCGATAAGGGGCACTCGATTTATTTTATCCAGCGGAAGGTCCGATCGGGGATTGCGAATCAATGCCCGTGGGACCGTCACCGGAGCGGATTAAAAAGAAAACGCTCGGCGTAGTGTATCCCCCATGGCCCGACGCGCCGAAGGTATCTAACAACTGCGTAAAGGGTGCAAACACGTGTCCCCCTTAGAGCGGGTATCCTGTGAACAAGAGCAGGGTCCTCTAGAGATCCGATTCAACACCGTGCAGACCTCTTCCCACGTTCTGCTCATTCGGACAAACATCGGCAAGGATGTAGCAGGTCAATTCCTGAGCTTCGTCCATTACGTTTTTTCGGATCGATTTGAGTTTGGAGCAACAGTAAGTCCTGACACACTCGGTATTTGGGGGGCGCAATGTTTAAGATCTAAACGGCCTGGCCTAAAGATACAGCCGATCTCGCACTCATTTCCTCTCGTGCTACTTCATCTAGCGCTTAAACGTTGGGTCCAGTCCTAACGAACCCCTGTCTCTCTCGATTCCTCTGTCTGTCTCTCACTCAATCTCTCCTCTCTCCTCCTCTCTCTCTCCCTCATCTCTCTCCCCGCAGCCTGAAATAGATGGATTTTTCACCTATCACGAAGCTTAGACGCGGCCGCAATGTACACAGTAGAGCTCCGCCTTTGGTGCCAATCAATAACCGTGCACTATTTTCAAAGTCATTGAACGACTGGAGCCGACGGAACATGGGTACATCAACAAATATTTAGCCTACAAATCCCGCACGCTCACACACACACACACACACGCACACACACACACCACCATACACACACACACAGCACAAAAAACACAACACACATACCACAGCACGATCGCGCAACAACGCGCGCGCGCGCAACGCACATACAAGCCCCCGCACAACGACAGCACACACAACGCGCGTCGCGCGCATGACAAAACACACAACAAGACAACGCAACGGCCACGAATCACGCCCGCACCACGCCTGCACACACACACCACACACAACCACAACACGATACACATCACACACACCACACTCGTTTGCTATCATGGAGTAAACCCATTACAAAATGGCGGTCGTGCAGTTTGTTGTGGACACCTATCTTTCCCCTACGAACCCAGGTCAACCAACCAACACAAACAGCAATGAAACAATCCCTCCTCTTCTTCTTCCCCCTCCCTGTTGTCCCCCTCTCCGCCCAACAACCCACACACCACACACACACCGCGCTGGGGCAGGCGCGCTGCCGACAATCACGCACACAAAACACACACCCACACGACTCACCTATCACCTCACAAACGACACACGCGATACGACGTCGCACGCGACGGCGCCACCACACACACAAAACCTGGCCAACACACGCACCCACCACACACACACACAACACAACCACAGAGGCTATACACGACCCAACCGATCTGCCAGTGCATGCTTAACGGACGGGCGGCGAGAACCAGATTATATTTAAACACCGCACCACATGCTGCTAGTAATCAACAGGTGCGAGAATAACCAAGCCATTGGATCACAGTTCAACCAGAGCTATGTCGCCGCCTAGGTTTCACAAAATCGATTCTGACTGGAACCCACCCGCCCCCACCCACAAATCCAAGGCCTCCTCCCCCCTACCCCCAACAAAAAAAACGCGCCCATCATCCGAAAGTCCGGCCCTCCCCCCCCCCACCACCTCCCCGCCCCAACCTCCGAAAGAAAAGCTGCGTCCACCTTGAAAGTTGATGAGAGAGCAGACGCCAACTGATCCCAACGGAAGAAAACGGACGATGGTTTTCTTTTATCTCGAGTTAATAATAGGGAAGACAACAATAAAGACGCCGAACTTCAATGTACTGGCTAAGACGCACTGGGTGGGTTAAAAAAAGAACAGGACGCAAAACAGAGAACATCATGACAAACAGAGCAGGGGGGTTTTTTGTGTGCTGGTAGGGAGTACAAACAAATCACAACCAAAATACAAAACCCTCCCCAGCGGGGCGGTGTTGCTAGGATTCCTGGCGACGACTCGACGAACAAGGACATGCCTTCGGGTCGGTAGCACGGGACAAGCCAACACATACACTTCCCTAGTTTTTTTTGGTGTTTTATTTTTGTGGTATGCGGGCTGACATCAATCCTGCCCTTGGGTGATGGGATAATAAGACATGGGCTAATGGGTGTGGGTCGGTGCTCTTAGCGGACAATGAGAGCATTTGACCTCGCCGTAGCTTGGGGACATACAGGCTGGCTAAGCTAGGGGTCATGCCTCCCGTGTAGAGTAGAGAGGCGCAGACACACAAATAACATACGCCGGTCCACGCTCGGTGGTCCAAGCCCGAAAACACTAAGGGCCCCCCGAGTCGGGGACCGGGAGGCAGACAAGCAGGTCGCCCGGAGGCGTTGGAGGCACGAACAACGGAGGCGCGGGGGCCAGCCCTGGGGTGATGGGAGACCCAGCCGGCTGTTGTGCGCCCCGGGGGTCGGAGACACACAGTATGGCCCCTTGGGATAATCGACGTCAGGCCCAAGGACACGAGCTACTGTGCTGATCCCTCTAGGGGTCGAGGGGAACAGCACTGGGGGCGCCGGGGGGGGGACAAGGCACGGGGGGTGGCCCGTTGGTTGGGGGGACAACACGGCGGTCTCCCGCGGGGTGGGTGGACAACCGTGGGCTCCCTGGGGTGTTTGGTGGACAAGCACTGTTGTTATCCTTTGTGTGGGTGACACGCTCATGCCAGATCCCTTTGTTAGTTGGTACGACATGAATACAGCTCCCCGGGATTTCTTGCAGACCTAACCATGGTAGAGAGGGACAACATCCTGCTGGAAGATGATCAATCGGGAACCCCAACACTTTCCTGTGGCATCAATGCAGGACTCCTAATTCCCCTGGTTACGATCATCCATACTCCTTTTTAAGAAATCTCGAGCTGCCGTGGAGACGATCAGTCATGACGTCCTTTGGCTGCAGGGAAAGTGATCAAGAGTCACAGACTCATTTTTTGCTGCTGGCCATAATCATTGACTCCTTTTTGATGCATTGAAACTGCCGGATGATCATCATAGACTCCTTTAGTGGCGTAGCGCAGTAAGCGAATCTCATAGACGGCCCTTGGTGGGGTGGGGCTGGAAGCCGGATGATCAGTCCTGACATCCTTTTTGGCTATCGACGATCAGCCTTCTAAAAACCCATTGGGAATTTTGCATAAAGCCGGACGATCTCCCATGCCTCCTTTTCGATCTGCCGCTGAGCGTCAGCGGGGGCCTCCCGTTATTCTGCTGG
>JADBJO010000701.1:584380-588949 GCA_016801955.1 Conus betulinus | reverse complement strand
GGACTTGGATTTTGATAACCACCAAACATCTGTGCTGTCGGCGAGTTTGTATCATCAGTATCAGCAAGTTCATAGGCACTGTTGTTAGGCTGACATGACGGCGTCCTCTGGAGGGAGAGGGTCACTCGCTGTAGTTAGAGGGCTCATAATTGTCATCAGTAGGGAGCTTAGCAGGTGGTGTCCTGGGTATGTTGGATCAGAACAGACACCACTGAACACCACCAAAGTGATTCAGCAGCAGTGTAGTGTCTTCTCTAGTGATTGTCTCCTGATGATTTGACATCGATCGCTCACTGCCAGAGCTGTGATGGAACAAACCAGACTGTGACTGTCAGTGGGAGCTGGAATGAACAGCGTGGGTGACAATGCCATTGAGGTGGTATAAAAAATCAGACAGAAAAAGCTGCCTCTTAAACACATCACTTTCTTTAGAAAGAAAAGGCATTGTCAAATTACCATTCCTCTCTTTACTGTTACTGTCCCATTATTCAAAGGTCTTCGCTGTGAAATCGCATCATCATTTACGTTAAAGATGAGCAAGCACAGCACACCTGGACAACACCAGTTACGTGGTGCACTGCGCCCATAGCTTTGCACTTACCTGATGGTGGGCCCAGTTTTGAAGACGCTGTCATCAAGTTATGTCCCTGATTTAGCCAAAGACACTGATTTCTATGAAATCTTTGTATTTTCAGGACCAAAACTCTGGTATGTGCCACGTTTGGTCCTCAAAACAGTAAGGAATTCTGGCATAAAAGGTACGCCCTGATTTGGAGATTTGGTGCCTTTAGTCCTCAATGTACATTCGGCATATACGCAGACTGTGTTTAAAGGAATATACACAGTTATCATCTTTGATACTGAACCATTATCTGATGTTGATGAATTCTATTGTTTTTATGAATAGAGCAATGGAAAACATCGATTTGGCCAAAGGATATTGACAGGTACAAAGGTGAAACAGCTTTTCAAACGCCATTAGAGTTACAACAAACAATGGATGTAAATACTGTTTGGAGTGGAGACACCATCTGCCACCCTGGCCAATGTTTTAATGATATTCAAGTGAGAGACACTAACCAGCTTCATCATCTTGGTTACTTGATGGGAGTGTTCAACACACTCTAAACAGCAGGTCTGATGGTTAGATGTTCAAGAAGGATTCCAAGAAACTGGCTTTCTGGAGCATATGAGGTGACTGTATGGGGAAATTGAAACAAGAACAAAAGCAGAATAACTGGACCGCCAAATGAAGGAACAACCAAATTGCAAATAAAACAACGCGTTTCGACCTATGGGTCTTCTTCAGTCAGGACAAATAGCATTCAAAACAAAGAAAAGAATGAACGAACGAACAGACTGCCACTTACCTCTTCCACATGGTAGCAAAACTTGGTTGAAAAAATAAAAGAATATTTTAAGCCTATTAGACAATTGCCACGCTTTCAAAATACCTCAGAGCAGGTCATTAATTTACTACACAGACCATAAATTCTAACCCAACTTCAGACTGGGAATTACAGGAATTCTTTGACAGGAGGGCTCTGTTCCCGTGAGTATACACATTCACCGTTGAGTCTTCATGAGCGCAAGCAAGCGATCTCGCAAACGTTCTGTCCAGGTCTCAGACAGAATAAAACATGCCGTATAGTCTTCACCAGATACCGCGCCCCAAATACCTGGAGAGGAAGGGTGGGGATGGGGGATGGATGTAGTGTCAGTGGTCGGAATTCACCTAGTTTCATCGGAATTGTAGTTTTCAAAAGCGTTTCTATTAGCGCTCACTATAATTTCACACCCAGTTTGTGCTAAATGTCACTTTTTAATGCCGAGTATCATCCAGCTGTTTACTTGGTAGCATACCATTATTGTTGTTGTGTGATTTGTCTTTGATAGCTGTTTACTTGGGGGCACACCTCTATTGTTTTCGAACTTGTAGTTCAGTACCCAGTGAGCCGCTATCAGGGACATTCCTGTCTCTCCTCTGCTGTTTCTGCTTACAAGACCGCAGGGCAGACCTGCTTCTTCTACTAGTCTTCCATGGTGCCAGCAACTGCTGGTGATGCAGGCTGCACACCAAAAATGAGTGCGCCAAAGCCTGACTGAAGGAGTCGAGTATTTATAGCCTGGCACAATTAGATTGTTTAGAGAATTGTTATTGTGTCTAAAAGTTGATTTACCTCCCTTTCTTCCATGTGCCCATCAAGGTACATGCCAGGTGGTTCCATGCAGACAGAGTAAAATGAAAGGAGTGGGACTATTTTGGGGAAACTACCCAGCGCAAAGATAGGGTCACGGGTGAATAGAGAGGACTCTGTTAGGGACAAGAGGGGAAGGTTGGGATGGGTGCTAATATAGGTAGATATTTACTTATTCTGGTCGCTTATCTAGCCTTGAGTGTATGTTGATCGGGGGAATAAAGTATATGAAATGAAAACAAATTTAGTAGAACTGGAGCATAATGCAGGGGAGAGGGGTGGGGGAGGAGAAAGTTTGCGGGTGGGGATGGGGGCGTCAGGGTGAAGGAGGACGGAATAGAGGAAGGGAGTGGGAGGGGTGGGGGTGGTGGGATAACCACATATATCATATAATCGTAACTTTTTTATATTAATGTCGTACAACACAACAATGTCAGTTTAAAGTACATCAGAGATAGATACCAAGTGGACCGGAATTAAAAATTTCAGAGAACACGCAAAGTAATGAGTGATTATTTAAAATATTTTCAGTGGATAATGGTGTGCACTGGCTGACAACTGATCTGCTAACTTTTATCTTAGGATCAAAGTGCCTAACTCCTGGGCAGTGAAGAAGTAGGTGGTTTACAGTGATTTTGTTTGCCACATATGCAATGTATATTTTTAGAATACTTTGTTCTAAGTGCGTGCGCGCATGCACGCACGCGCTCGCGTGTGTGTCTTTGCGTGCATGTGTGTGTGTGTGTACGCGCGCGCAGTGTGTGTGTGTGTGTGTGTGTGTGTGTGTGTGTGTGTGTGTGTGTGTGTATATGTGTGTCCCGGCATCGATGTCATTATTTCACAGAATCATCTTTCTGTAACTCTTGTCTTCTTCTTCTTCTTCTGATACTCCTGCGGACAGGCAGATATTAATCCCATCTGCTCAACAAAGGGAGTGAAGTTTTTGTGTATGGACCGTTTTTTTTTAATCCCGCCATTAAGGCAGCCATACTCCATCTTCGGGGATTGTGCATGGTATGTGTAACGTGTCATCCATACCAACGACCAAAACAGGCCTTCTCTTCCGAAAGTCGGTGATGGGACTTTACGTGTGTGCAAAATGTTATCCGTGCGTTCACACACGGAACATCGGTTTATTGTCTCACATGAAGTACTGTATGGGAAATTGAGTCAAAACCAATGTTAACTCCGAGGGGAAAATCCTCCTATACCGAAACGGCCCTGATTCTGCTTTAAAGTAATGAGCTGTAAATGATAGAGATATTAAGTCAAATAATGTATGTGTTAATGTTTACCCCCGTGAAATGTTCAATTGTTATGTCTTAAATGTCTATCACTCGTATCACGTATCGCTAAAATTCTGTTCATTTTACTTAAGTGATAACTAATGCATCCGACAAGCAATTTCCCTTTTTTGTGAAATGTTCAATTGTTAATATCTTAGAAATGTCTTTGCTTGTTTTCTATATGTCTATTAATATTCTGTCCACTTTTTTTCGAGTGATAACTCTTGCACCTGACACAGTTTCTCTGTTTGGTGGTTATGAGGCGTTTCTTATCTTAGCTGGTTTTTAAAAGGCTTTTGCGCGGGGGTGACGACGTCAACATCATGGCTGCCATAGAATCTCTCACTCACTTCCCCCTCGAGTTCAAGTTTAATCACCAGAGCCCAGCCGACCACACACGGTCTTTCCAGGGATAATCTTAAAAATGTTATGTACTATGTCCGACAAACATGAACAAACGAATTACAAGACAAACGCACGATTCATTTCGATCTCTTAGGCGTTCTTCAGGTTCGTTTTTTAATTTTTGTTGTCCTGAGTATTGTTTATCTTGCCTGAAGAAGACCTTAAAGGAGCTCGAAACGCGTCGTGTTTTATCTTGTAATTTTTGGTTTATGTTTCGCGGATATGGTTCTTAACATGTTAAAGATTTGTTTAGATTTCCGCCTGCAGTCGCCCCACGTTGAATCTGACTTTTCAGGGTTGTCACACTTACAAGAATAAAAACAAACAAACAAACAAAACAAACGTACATCACAAAACAAGTCAAACCATCGGGAAAAAAAAACTGACTATGTCATGAACAAGAAGCAAACATTAAAATGCAGTTACGTCATTGGTAGTTAAACTGTTGACGAACAAGAAGGATAACTCTTGCTCTCATGATGAAATGAACAGACGCCCATAACTCCAAACCAGTGCTGCTTACGACACCGAATCGCCTGGCAGAAATGATTTTTTTTTTTTTTTTTTTTTTGTAGTTATGGGTGGCTATTCATCATCACGGGAGCAAGAGTTACCGTACTTGTTCGTTAACTACTGTTGACTATTCCCTGCCTCATTTCAGATTTCCCTTCACCATAAAC
>JADBJO010000701.1:569380-574380 GCA_016801955.1 Conus betulinus | reverse complement strand
TTCGGAATCAATGACGTGAATTTGAAGAGAAGCGACACGAAAGATCAAACAAAAAAAAAAAAAAGAAGAGAGAGAGAGAGAGAGAGAGAGAGAGAGAGAGAGAGAGAGAGAGAGAGAGAGAGAGAGAGAGACTCAGTATGGTTCCTCAGTTTTCCAAACGTAATTTTTTTGGAAAGGGTGCAGTACTAAAATTGTTCTATTTTGAATTGAATGAATTATATTCAATAAACGATCTAACGAATGTAATTCATGAAAAAGGACATACATATTTCTAAAAGCATACATCCATATTTTCACAGATGTGAACAGTTCTATGTTTAGCTCCTTTTTTGTTTTAATTGACATCTATGAGCTAATGTCCAATGTATTTCTATGTAACTCTTCATGCTTCAATTCATGTGTACTGTTTATGTATTTCAACATTTGATTGCATTGTGTTCTTCAAAGGTTTTCTTACCAACAATGTTAGTGAGTGTGACGGAATACGAAAACGTATTTGTGGAGGAATATGCATGTGCATGATTTTGAGTAGTTCAGCTTTCTGTTCTCTTCACCAAACGTGACTGGGTCAAACGTGATTGGGTTGATTGGGTCAAACGTGATTGGGTCAAACATGATTGGGCCAAACGTGATTGGGTCAAACATGATTGGGCCAAACGTGTTTGGGTCAAACGTGATTGGGCCAAACGCGATTGGGTCAAATGTGATTGGGTCAAACGTGATTGAGCCAAATGTGATTAGGCCAAAACGTATTTGGGCCTAGCATGGTACAATGATGCAAACACCTACTGGGCCATGTCGCCGATGTTTCATATCTAGGAAGAACATTTCAAGCCATTCATCTTTGATATAAGTCATTCTTTGCAGACACTTTCCATTTCTCCCTATTAGCGCCTAGTTGTGTCGCTCTGGATACGATGAAAACGTATGATGCACTCTCGGAATTTTTGTAAAGATCTGTTGTAGTTGAAAGATGAAAAACTGCCTTGTTAGGTACTTTGCCACAGATCCCCTGGCTTGATTCACTACAAATAATAAACACATATACTGATACTTCGCTATACTTGGTAAGATATATCTACTTGTGGTTCAGCTCAGGTCTACTTTCAGAAGTGCATTTGTTTAGATTTTCCTCTCTTGCTCGGCTCAACATTTATTGAGCAAGTAATTGTTTAGTTTAATAAACAGAACTTGACATTTGTATGTACTGAAGTTTGAAAATAACTTTATGGGTATGTCATGCAGTAATTTTAAGTGATGATACTTTTAGAAAATGTTAATTTAACGGCATTGAGAATGTTGCCAAAAATGTTAAAGGCTGATTTATGGCCATAACGCTTTAGCGACATTAATATTCAGGAGATAACCTAAGAGGTGTCACGAATCGCTATTAATCTACCAAGTATGGTGACACCTACGCTTGTACTTGCTAAGGAAATGCCAACATCAAAATTCACCATGGACTCACACATGCACGCACAGGCACATCCACTCAAACAGGACCAAAGGCACATACATGAATAGCCAAAACTGAATAAACACCCGGACTGACTTTCATACATACGTGAATTTTAAAAAGACACCATCACCACCATCACCACCACCACCACCAAACCACAACCTTCTAAGACACTGTTACCACACCCCCCATTGACGACAGTTATCAGTTATGCAGCCGGTGTGATTGATCATACTCCTCCAAAGAACTCACCACGTCAAGCTAACAACAGGCCCCACGAACTTTTCAACACCAATGACACGAACTCACCAGGATTTAAGACGTTTAGAGGAAATCACCACTGACATCATAATGAGAGAAGGGAATGAAGGGTCACAGACTTTTAGATCTTTTTCTTTTTATGCTGATCGATGAGGTAGAGAGGATGGTGAAGGTGGCCAGGCCAGCCCCCACAAACCACACAGCCATACTTCATTTACACAATGGATGCAGGTCTCAGAGTGTTGCTCAAATTGCCTGAGCGACAATGCAGATGTCTGTATCCTTCGGGCCTGGTTGATGCAAGGATGTATTACGAAAGGATTGTGCAGTTCAGCCCTGTCATGTAGATTCTGACAGGAATGGAACTCTACAGCATCACTGTCATGATCTAGTTTCTCATCATTCAGCATTACAAAGTCTGAAATTCCGTGGCCATTCAAGCCCTGCTCTCATGCTAACTACAGTTTTGATTACCACTACACATCTCTACTCTCAGAAACTTTTTTTTATATTGTGGCATCAGTTATCAGATCTCTGGAGAGCCTAAAGTGGTGACTTTTTTTTTTTTTATCTCTAAGGCGAAAACCACCTCTTCATTTTTTGGTGCTTCACACTGACCTCTTCATCTAAAAAAAAATCCCAAAAAACAAAAGAAAACAAAAACAAAAAAAAAACGGGGAAAAATACTACAACTAGCTTTTCTTTCTTTCTTTTTCTTTCTTTCTCTCTCTAACCAGTCTCTTACACACCATGCATAGTCTGTGTGTTCTCTACAAATGGGCGTATTCTTGCAGTTTTTTAGTGTTTTGGCGTTTGATACAAAGTGTCTGGGTTTGTTAATGTTCTAATATCCTCAGGGCTTTGTATCAACAGCATCGGCAAATTCATAGGCACTGTTGTTAGGCTGACATGATGGCGTCCTCTGGAGGGAGAGGGTCACACACTCTAGCTACAGGACTCATAAATGTTATGAGTAGGGAGCTTAGCAGGTGGTATCCTGCGCATATTGGATCAGAACAGACACCAGCAAAGTGAGGTGGTATAAAAGATCAGACAGAAAAAGCTGCCTGTTAAACATATCGCTTTCTTTAGAAAGAAAAGGCGCTGTCAAATAACCATGCCTGTTTTTACTGTTACTGTCCCATTATTCAACACTCTTCACTGTGAAATGGCATCATCATTTACGTTAAAGATGAGCAAGCACACACTCCTAGACAATACTAATTATGTCTGGCACTGAGCCCATAGCTTTGCACTTACCTGATGATAGGCCCGTTTGAAGAGGCTGTTATCAATTTACGGCCCTGATTTAGCCAAAGGCACTGACGTCTGTGAAATCTTTGTATTTTCAGGACCAAAACCCTGGTACGTACCACGTTTGGTCCTCAAAAACAGCAAGGAATTCTGGCATTAAAGGTACGCCCTGATTTGGAGATTGGGTGCCTTTAGTCCTCAATGTACATTCGGCAAAATAGCAGACAGTGTATATGTATACACAGTCATCATCTTTGATACTGAACCAATATCTGATGTTGATATATTATTTTGTCTACTGAATGGAGTAATAGAGAAAACATCGATGTGGCCAAAGGATATTGACAGGTACAAAGATGAAACAGCTTTTCAAACGCCGTTACAGTTACAACAATGGATGTAAATACAGTTTGGAGTGGAGACACCACTGCCACACTGGCCAATGTTTTAATGATATTCAAGTGAGAGACACTAACCTGCTTCATCATCTTGGTTACTTGATGGGAGTGTTCAACATACTCCAAACTGGTTAGACGTCCAAGAAGTATTCCAAGAAATTGGCTGTCTGGAGCATGTGAGGTGACTGTAGGAGGAAATTGAAACAAAAACAAAAGCAGAATAACTGGACCGCCAAATAAAGGAACAAACAAATTACAAAGAAACACAACGCGTGTCGACCTATTGGGTCTTCTTCAGTCAGGACAAATGACATTCAAAACAAAGAAAAGAAAGAAGAACGAACAGGCAGTACTTACCTCTTCGTCATGCGAACAAAATTTTGATTGAAAAAAAAAATTGAGCCCATTTAGACAATTTCCATGCCTTCAAAATACCTCAGAGCAGGTCATTAATTTACTACACAGACCATGAAATCTAAGCCAACTTCACTCTGGGAATTACAGGAATTCTGCTTTGACATGGAGGGCTCTGTTCCTGTGAGGATACATATTCACCGTTGAGTCTTCATGAGCGCAAGCAAGCGATCTCACAAACGTTCTGTCCAGGTCTAGAGACAGAATATATCATGCCGTATAGTCTTCAGCAGATACCGCGCCCAACATACCTGGAGAGGAAGGGTGGGGATGGGGGATGAATGTAGTATCAGTGGTCGGAATTCACCTAGTTTCATCTGTATTGTAGTTTCAAAAGTGTTTCTACTAGCGCCTACTATAGTTTCACGTCCAGGTTGTGCTAAACGCCACTTTTTCAATGCCGAGTATCACCCAGCTGTTTACTTGGTGGCACACCTCAATTGTTGTTTTGTGATTTTGTGAGCCGCTGCTGTTCCTGTTTAGAAGACCACAGGGTCAGACCTGCTTCTTCTACTAGCCTTCCATTGTGCCAGCAACTGCTGGTGATTCTGGCTGCACACACAAAAATGAGTGCGCCAAAGCCTGACTGAAGGAGTTGAGTATTAATAGCCTCGCACAATTATATTGTTTTGAGAAGTTTAATTGTGTCTAAAAGTTGATTTACCTCCCTTTCTTCCATGTGCCCATCAAGGTACAAGCCAGGTGGTTCCATGCAGACAGAGTAAAATGAAAGGAGTGGGACTATTTTGGGGAAACTACTACCTGGCGCAAAGATAGGGTCATGGGTGAATGCAAAGGCCTGACATGTCGCGTCAGGTAAGGGGTAGCTCATGTATTTCTAGACTGTGAATGATTGAATGGCAGATTTCCCGAAGGTGGAGTATGGCTGCCTTAATGGTGGGATAAAAAACGGTTTTGCACCCAGACCTCCACTCCCTTTGTAGGGTAGGTGGGATTAATACTTGCCTGTCCATATAGGCAGTGTCCACAGGAGTATCTGCCTGCGTACGCAGAAGAAGAAGAAGAGAGAAGAAGAAAGAAAAGAAATCCCTAAGTACAAGGTATATGAATAGTGTGTGTGTGTGTGTGTGTGTGTGTGTGTGTGTGTGTGTGTGTGTGTGTGTGTGTGCCACTGCATCGACATCATTATTTCACAGAATTATCTTTTTGTAACTCTAGGTCTGTTTTTACAGTAATGAGCTGTAAATGATAGA
>JADBJO010000701.1:561880-564380 GCA_016801955.1 Conus betulinus | reverse complement strand
ACAGGAGGACGACAAGACTATTTCACTATTTCAGAATGTACTGTTGGTGAGGTAAAATCTGGAACTACTCCTTTGTTCTTTGTACTGGATGGTGTACTGTACAGGTGTGCAGTGCGGAATGTGAGCGTTGTCAACCAAACTGTTGCTCCATTGCCTTGAGAGATACCTTGTTACAGAATGCTCACGATGCTGTTTTTGCAGGTCACTGTGGAGTGAAAACGTACCTTGCAGCGTGTTCTTGGACGGTTCCACTGGCCCACAGTACGTAGGGATGTCGTTCAGTTCTGCCGGTCATGTGATGTGTGCCAGAAGTCTTCACATAGAGTTCCTTGTGCACCTCTTCATAACATGCCTGTGATTTCAACTCCATTTCAGCGTGTTACAATCGATGTTGTTGGGCCATTTCAGCCATCTTCGTCAGGTAATCGTTATGTGTTAACTCTTGTGGACACAGCTACATGCTTTCCTGAAGCGATTCCTTTAAAGAAGATTGATACTTTTACTGTTGCTGAAGCTCTCTTTTTCTATTTTTCCAGTGTTGATCTTCCAGAGGAGATTCTCTCAGATTGTGGCACTCTGTTTCCGATTTGATGTCAGAAATATACAGGTTGTTGTCAGCAAAATCTGTGACCACAACGCCGTACCATCCACAGTCAAATGGGATGGTCGAACGGTTCAATGGAACATTGAAAGCCATGCTTCGCTAAGTTTCTGTTCAGGCCCCTCGTGAGTGGGATAGGTACATTCCTGCTTTACGTTTTGCATACCAGGAACTCCCAAATGAGTCACTGGTTTTTACCCTTTTGAACTTGTGTTTGGTCGTTCCCCTCAGGGCCCACTTGACCTGTTGGCAAACAAATGGACAGTAACAAATATTGATTCTGTGTCTGATACTAAAAACGTGTATCAATGTTTTTGATTTGCAAACAGGATCAAGGATGCTTGTCAGCTTGCGCAGGAAACCGCTGACAGCATGACTGACAAATACAAAAAATATGCAGACAGGAAATCCAAGGTACGTTGTTTTCAAGTCGGTGATAAAGTTCTGGTTTTTGTTGACTAATGATCACAACAAGTTACGAGTTCAGTGGAAAGGTCCTTTTTTCTGTTGTGTCAAATTTGTCACCAGTGAATTATGCCATTGACATGAATGGACAGATTAAGATATTCCATATTAACATGCTCAAGTTGTATGTGCAGAGAGTGAACATTGCTATTAACAGGTCTGTTGAGGTGGCAGGTGTGGCAACATTTCCTTCTTTGTCATCTGACTTGTCGGATGTCTTACCTGTGAATGCTGTTGTTGATCTTCCATTTCAGGACAAACCTACTGCATTTAACAGAACAGAGATTACGTCTGTTGGTTTGCTGTCTGACACTGACTGTGACACTTCATCTGTATTACCCACTCTGACAGTTCGTGGAGACACATACAAAGATGTTGTGGTTTGTGACGATTTGATGTACGCTCAGAAAGGTGACTTAGAAACTATCCTGCAGGATTTTTCTGATATTCTCACAGACACACCTGGTTCTGCGAAGGGAGTAGAACCACATGCCATTGTTTTGTCAAGTGATGTGCCTGTTTGTGTGAAACCTTATCCTTTGCCATTAACCAACGGTGACAAAAATAAACAGAGCATTTGGACCAGAGAGTGTCAGTCTGCTCTTGAACATGTACAAAGAACGCTGAATACATTTCCCGTTCTGTTACTACCATCAACTTGCAGAGGATTTCATCCTCCGCACAGATGCCAGTTCACAGGGCACGGGAGCTGTGCTCCTTCCAGACAAAGATGGACTTCTGCATCCGGTTCAGTATGCCACTAACAAGTTTTCCGCTAGTCAGCGGAAGTACTCCACGATTGAAAGAGAGTGCCTGGCCATTCCTTGGGGTTGCGAAAAATTTGCAAGATTTCTGACAGGGAGAGAATTCATCTTGCAAATGGACCATAGACCGTTCACTTTCCTGCAAACATCAAAAACCAGGAATAGTCGTCTCTTGCCATGGACTCTCTCTCTTCAGGAATTCCGGTTCCGTATTGAACCTATTCCAGGTATATCCAACCTGTTGGTTGATTTATTGTCTAGAGCTTAACTAGATAATCATTACCTGTCGATCATTTCATGGACATATCTGCTAGATGGAGTACATGAAGGGTTGGCTACTTGATATTGTGTGTCAGTATGTCAATTTTGTTTTTTTTACACATGACCTGGTGTGCCAAATGAAAGTGGTTTTTTTTTTTGTTCTGTTGTTTTCATTTATATATTCATATGGTATTCTGTAACACATAAACATATCTACCTTAGTGTCTTTTGTGTATTGAGAATCCATACTTTTCATGTCTTATATGATGATTAACATGTTTGCCTGGATTGCTTGGCAATTATTTGAACCATTTTGAGTGCAATTGCAAACATTATTTTGATGCATGGTTGGTTTTGAATTTTTTTTTTATCATGTCGTTATTTCAAATGAATTGTGATTCATTTGAGA
>JADBJO010000701.1:551880-556880 GCA_016801955.1 Conus betulinus | reverse complement strand
CTCTCTCTCTCTCTCTCTCTCACACACACACACACACACACACACACACACACACACACACACACACACACACACACACTCATATGCACACACAGAGAAACACACACATACACAGGTACAACTCTCTCTCTCTCTTTCTATCTCAATCTGTCTGTCTGTCTGTCTTTGTATCTCTCTCCTCTTTCTCTCTCTCTCTCTCACTCTGTATATATATATATATATATATATATATATATATATATATATATATATATATATATATATATATAACATATCACAGATACGCGCGCGCACATACATGCAAAAAAAAAAAAAAAAAAAAAACACACACACACACACAACGAACTTACATTGTTTTGTGAAACAGACTGGATGTTGTCCATTGTACAACAACAAATTAACAACAATCACCATTTTGTCCCCTTTTCTTTTCTGCCAAACAAAGCCCAGAACGTTTTGCGGTAATGAGACCCCATGACAAAATAAATGAAGAAATTGAACGTAGCGTTGATAAAAGCAAACATTTCAGTCACCCAGAGCCCCGCCAAAAAGAGGTTGTGTTGTCGTTGACCAGAATTGAGTTCCGGGAAAAACAGGTTGCTAAAGCGAATGAGAGTGAACGGAACATTACACACAATGAAGAAAATAGAGTTTCCTACAAGGATTTTCGTCAGAGCCAATTCCTTGGCTGAGATGGAAGACGACGTTCCTGATCTCCACGTCACTGTCTGACGTAATTTCACGATCGTAATTATGGTTGCTGTCGTCACCACAGCCGTTTCTGCAGTAGGCAGACCCAAACCAAACACTGAGCCATGGAGACGATTGATGAATTGTTTGTGTTGTTTGTAAAACGATCCGTCAATTAATGTCGTGATCACCCACCCCTGAAAGAGGGTCATAAAAACATCCTATGTGATATCTATACACTACGATGAAATATAAACATGCTACGACGACACTGATGACAATGATGATGGCCGCCATAGTTTGAGTACGGAGGAGAGTTTTGAATCTGAGCGGATTGATGACACAAAGGCATCTTTCGGTGGCAATAATTGCAGACAAAATGCGAGAAATGTGGTCGGAGGCATTGAACACACGATGAGGTTGTGATTGGCCAGAAAAGTAACGAGGGGACCGAACCTCTCTTTGGTGGTGAATTGCAGATACAGTTGCTCACCATGCGTGAGTACTGACATCGTCAGATGAACTCCATCAGCTAAGGCTAAAGCAAACAGACACAGGTTGACACGATCACCAAGACTTTGCTTGTAAAACACGGCCATGTTGATGACGTTAGTGGGGCCACCAATCAGAAACAGCAACACAAGCATGTTGTTTTTGATTCGATAGACGATGGTTTCCGCCTCTTCACTGATGATGTTGTCAGGGTTGTCCCAAGGGAGAAAATCCATGTCACTGAATATAACGGTGACGCATTTGTTCCTCAGTGACGTGTTTTGTCTAACAGTTTGCATGTTTTGGGATGTGCTACTGTTGGAAGAGTTCTCCATGGCGTTAAGGTTTAATCAACTGGTTACGTCAACATATGACATGGATGCAGACTTTCTATGAGAGGCAGTAGGATAAAACCCTGTGATGTAAATGGAGTACATATGTGCGTGAACTGAACATTGAATGCCATGTACTTGAATCAAACAAGTCGGCTGATTAAAAGAACAATCATTATCAAGATGGTGCTCAATGTGTTCGTAAATGATAATTATAATCAAAATCTTATTCAATATGGTAACAATTGAAACCTCCCTTGTCAAAGGGGATGGGATTGCCCTGTATTAAACATTAGTATAAGGAGAAAGGTTTAGATATTGGTCATCATTAAAATACAAGCTGTATTCTGCATAGTACACACAGTCCTAACACTACAACTACTTCCTACTACTTCTTCCTGAATCCGAAGTCCACGACTTATTAAGAAGTCTGGAGGTTAGTATTCCGGCTCCGTATGAGAGAACTGATGGAAGAGGGAACAACTCTAATTGTTATTTTATAGTCGTATATCGTCTGACATCATCTTTGAAACAGACACGTACAAAAAGCGAATGAAGTGTAGGTGTTGTTGTTCATTGTTTGATGTGTTTCCATTAAGCATTTGTGTAAGGCATTGTATTATGGCTTGAATAGTTTGCTGTGTTTTTACTATCTCCACAGGCTCTTGATTCCTATGTACAGACCACACACTCGCATACCGACGTACAAAAATCGGCACACACACACACACACACACACACACACACACAGTCTCTGTTTACTTACCTCAAGGCCCAAACGATCGTAATACAGAATGGCTACGCTCATTTCAATTAAACCAGTCTACCAAATATTAATCACTGGCGATTTTAACGCCCATTCACCATTTTGGGAAAAAGAGTGCCAGGTAATCACCAATAATCGTTTTATTGAAAATATAGTGGACTCCTCTCTTTACCTTCTCAACGATGGCAGTATTACTCGTATTCCAGACAACCCTAAACATAATCCTAGTGCCATCGACTTATCATTCATATCTCCTGAACTAGCTATATCATGTGACTGGCAAACACTTGATGATCCATTAAATAGTGATCATCTCCCTATTGTCATTTCTCTTGAACGTATGAGACCTGAAACAACCGATGTCACGCATGACAAAGTTCCTAAATATTGTTACAAGTTTGCTAACTGGAATAAATTTTCATATCTACTTAGTTCATTTAATGTAAACATAGAAAATCTTGAGAATCAAGATGTCGATACGTTATACATCATTTTCAGAATGCAGTACACACTGCTGCGAAAGATTCAATTCCGACTGTAAAATCTGTAAAATCAAAAAAACATTCGGGTAATGTCTGGAATGGTATATGTCAGCAGGCAAAACAAGAAAAAATAGAAAAAAAAACAAAAGATTACAAAAGAGAAACAAATCCCAGGAAAAAGCGGAAAAACTTCTTGAGAAAAAAAGAGCAAAAAATCACCCAAATATAGAATAATTGCACAAGCAAAAAGGCAGTAGTATTGGTCATCTATATGTCAAAATGAGGTGTCAAACTTTAAAGATATTCAAAAAGTTTGGACACAATTAAAAACGATGAAAAATGGAATTAACCTTCCACATTGTCCAATTAATTTAATACAATCTGAATTTCCATCAAATTTTGATAAAGCTGAAGCCTTTGCAGACTTATTTGCGAACAACAGTAGCATTGACAGCTTATCCTTGGACAAGAAAAAACGCCGCGAAACTGAAGAAAAAAAAAAAGACATCTATATAGCCCTCAACCTACAGAAAATCACTATTTAAATACCGCTATAACATTGCAGGAAGTCCAAGATTGTATCATAAATCTGAATAAAAAGACATCAGTGGGATTAGATGGCATTTCAAATGAAATGTTAGGTCATTTCCCGCAAAATATAATACATTTTCTACATTTTTGTTTTTCGAAAATGTTGGGACAATGGAAAAATGCCCCTGATTTTTGGAAGGACTCAATTATTATACCAATTCATAAACAAGGAAAACCACTCAAAGATATAAATAGCTATCGACCAATATCATTAACATCTAACATATGTAAATTGATGGAAAAGATAGTGTTAAAAAGGCTAATTCATCATTGCAACAAAAACAGTATCATTCCTATCAACCAAGCTGCATTCCAAGCAGGCAGATCTCCAATTGAACACTTAGTAAAAATTACAACTCACGTAAAACATCAATTTGCACGACGTAAGAACATTCTCGCTACCTTTTTTGACATTCGTAAAGCATACGAACAAGTGTGGCACAAACGACTAATGTACAAAATAAAGAATATTGGAATCAGCGGGAATATGTACAATTTTATTCAAGATTTTCTACACTGTAGGCACATTCAAACAAAATAGGAAATACATATTCCAACCCAAGACCTTTACAAATGGTTTACCCCAAGGTTCAGTAATTTCTCCAATATTATTTAATATTTTAATTTCTGATCTTCCTAACAGTCTTTCTAAAGATATTGAAGTGGCTCAATTTGCTGATGATATATGCCTATGGACAAAAGTGACAATGAAAAAGAATACATCATCAAGATCACTGAATTACATCAAAATAAAATATCAACATGAACTAAATAAGATCAATAACTTTTTAAATGAGAACGGCCTTTCTCTTTCCCCAGAAAAAAAACAAATATGATTCTTTTTAATTCTGGTTACGATCCAGGACAACTTCCTACTTTTACGTTGGATGGCATTGTTTTAAACTATGCAAAAAGTGTTAAATTCTTGGGTGTTATCTTAAGCAATAAATTAACTTGGAACACTCATATTGAATACATTTTAAACAAAGCAAGAAAAAGCTTAAATTTCCTTAAAATAATTAGCAAACAATCTTGGGGACAGGATTCGAAATCATTAACCATTTTAGCAACTGCCCTTATTCGCTCTAGACTAACTTACGCTCAAGAAGTATTTTTTAATGCACCTCAATACCTTTTAAATAAACTTCAGAGCACTGACTGCAAAGCGTATAAAATTGCCCTTGGGGTTCCCACACATACATCTAACTTAGGGACCTATAATGAAGCAGGGATCTTGCCCCTTTCAGAACTTCGGAAAGCTTCTACTTCAAAATTTGTCTTAAAGAGCTTCTCACAAAACAATTTTTGCTCAGAAGAAGTATGTTTAAAATCAGAGAAGGATTTTGGAAAACGTGCCAAAAACATACAGTCAGCAAGGTCTATTTACTCATTTTCCTCTGATCTTCTAAAGGATACCAAAATAGATAAAAATAACATAGCCCAAAAGCCCACGTATTCACCTATTCCAAAATGGGAACACTGTAAAGCCTCCTTTGATATTGATTATACAGATGTTTCAAAAAAGGATCATCATTTGAAAATTTTTACAGATGGCTCAGTGCTAGAAAATAATAACACGGGAGCAGCCTTCATAATCCCTAGCCTCAAAGTACAAAAGCTCTTCTATCTTGGTAAACAGTTATCGAT
>JADBJO010000701.1:446359-538616 GCA_016801955.1 Conus betulinus | reverse complement strand
AGGGCAAAACCGTTAGTAGTGTTCACCAATGAAAGACAGGAACAGAAAGACAAGGAAGGAAAGAAAGGAAGGAAGAAAGGAAGGGAAGAAGGAAGAAAGAAAGGAGGAAGGAAGGAAAAGAACAAGTGATACGAGAGAGATGCTTTCACGGACCAGTCTATTCCTGGGCATTATCCAGCTATACATCTCCCGTCTCCCCATGCCCTCCCCCCCCCCCCCCCCCCCTCCCTCATCCGCCATACAGGCATGATTAATCAACAGCTGCATTGATGTAGTTCTCCCTCGCCACCATACAAATCACAGCATTTGCCATCATCTTTTCTTTTTGCTCGACGGACATATTGAAACAAAACACATCTGTGATCTTTCTCTTCTTTATTTTGTGGTCTTGGCCTATGGTTCTTCTTTTTTTTTTTTTTTTTTTTTTTTTTTTTTTTTTTCAAATCTATAACACAAAAGATCATCAAACATTATATTTGATTCAGTAAACAGGATCACTGTGATTCTGAAACAGTCCTGTTGTCCTTTACTTTGTCACTCAGGATCCATACATTTGACAAGTTAAAAATTCTCACACTTTTCCATGCTATTTTAAGATATTTCCAAGACTGCAAATGAATATTTTCACACACAAAATGTATTCCATAGTTACCAAAATCACCCCCAAATGCCCATTTAGGTGATGACCACACCACAAGTTTGTGCCTATTGAACTGACTGAAGGCTTTCTTTCTAAGAACTGGACCAAAATTCCACGATTTTCCAGCCCAGGAAAATTACTGCTATAAATTCCATGTCCTTCCATGATTTCAATAACCAGACCCTATCTGCGGTCAACAGCACATCCTTGAGAACAACAATCCTGGTCTAACTCTAAGCTTAGTAATTTATAAAGAAAGTTCGACACCAAACTCATTAACTGTAACAAAATATAATTTATGTATAATATGACAGCCTCCAAACAGTGTTTTCTTTTAAGTACGAGATAGAAAGTGACCAGAAGGAGGGAGGAGGTGAGGGAGAGAAAGAAAGCGCGCACGCGCACACGCCCGAAGAGAAGAGAGAGAGAGAGAGACAGACAGACAGAGAGACAGACAGACAGACAGACAGAGACAGAGAGAAAAAGAGACGGGGACAAAGAGTGGGTCGGGATGAGGGGGTGGAGGGGGGAGGGAGACGGAGGCAAACAAACAGGCATCAGAGTCTGCAAGTAAAAAAAAAACAACAACAACAAACAAACTTTGGAAAATGTTACAAATCAACATAATAAAGGGGGAAAAGTGGATATCGTCCAAGGCCACAAAAGGTTGTTTACAGCTCTGTAACAATGGCTTATAAGGATTCCAAGCTTGGTCAGATTTATGATAATTCATCTGTAAAGTAGCAACATATTTTTCAATCTCCCATCTGTGTTTTAAAAAGCAAGTGAATGCCAAGAAAGAGGGCAGTTCTTTTTTCATCTTGCAATTATATATATATAAGATTTTGCTAACATAATCAATAAATCAATGACATCATCAGTTCTGATATTCTTTTCACAACCGAATATTACTAGGTGTTCACTGAAATTAAATCTTCCAGCCAACATACATTTCTGAATAAGAGCTGTTTGAAAATCTATCCAAAAACACTGAGCAAATTGACATCTCCAAAAAAGTGTTGGATATTTTCTTTTTCCAGGTTACAGAATGAGCATTTATCTGATTCTTCTAAATTCATTTTTTGAAATATTATGTTTGTTCCCAATATTCGGTGAACAATTCGAACCTGAAGCCACTGAAGTTTTACTTCTTTAATTTTTCGAATTTTTTTGAAAATGATTTTCCATTCTACATTTCTTATGAGCCTACTGTCCCAGTTCTGGCAGCAGTTCGGCTTTGTTTCAGTTTTGACCAAATAATCATACAGTAGTCTGGCCCCTCTAGGAACAGACATTACTACATGTAATGTTTTACTGGTTTCGAGCATATTTTCATTTCCACTTACTTGCACTCCACTCCTACGAATGTAATTTTTAACTGAGTTTACAATTCCCATATAGGTCACAAAGTTTGTGTGAATGCCATACTTTCTCAAAAAAACATGTTTACTGATAAAAACCTCCCATTTTCATCAAGCAAGTTACCAATCTGAAAAACATCTTTTTCAATCCACGTCCTATAAAAAAAAGTACATACATTTTTTGCAATTAGAATGTTGTGATTACAAAAAAGTGGTTCTGCAATAATTTCTTCTGGTTTTTTTTCCACTATTATTTTATTTCCTAATTCCTCATATGCTTTAAAGACATCATACCAAAACGTGTTTTTATTTTCTATCAAAGTTTATAGTCGCACCTACTTTATTCAAATATGAAATCTTTGAATTTAATAGTTTGGCAGTGTGAGTCCACTTATGTTTACTAATTTGTAGTTTCCTAATCCATGTGATTTTTAAGGCATTCATGTATTTCCGTACATCTGGGATCCCTATTCCACCTTGATCAATATTTTTGAATGACACTTTTCTACTTATTTTATCAGTCTTTTTATTCCAAACAAACTGGAATATGCTCTTTTGTATGGCATTCACAATTTCATTTGGGGGGTTGGTAGCAGTAGCCATAGAAACACTATTTTTGACAGAATCAAAGATTTTAGTACTGCAACACGACCAATAGGTGTCAGCTGCCTTTTTGACCATATGTTATAAAGCACTTGTACTTCTCTAAGTTTTTCCTCAAAATTGAAAATCACACATTCCTTCAAGTCATTAGTAAACCAGATACCAAGTATTTTGAACCGTTCTGGATTCCATTTCATGCCCAAGTGAGGCATGTATCTATTCTCGAGTTCTTCTTACTACCTAGCCAAATCGCACTACTTTTTTTTCCATGTTTAATTTCAATCCAGAGACATTTTCGAAACTTTCAATAATTTTCATCGCTTCTTCAAATGATTGCTTGTCCCCTTCCTGCATTAATTCAGTGTCATCTGCATATTGTGAAATTTTGTTCTCCATCCCGGCAATCTTTATGCCTTTAATCTTTTATTTTGTCTTATCATAACAGCTAGTATTTCAACACACAAGACAAACAATAGGGTGAAAGGGGATCACCCTGTCTGCATCCTCTCTGCACTTGAAACCAATTTGTCAAAGAACTATTTACAGAGACTGCAGCCTTAATATTTTTGTAAAACGTCTGAATCCATCGACAAAAGTCAGGGCCGAAGCTGAATGCTCTGAACACTTTAAACATAAACGACCAACTGAGAGAATCAAAAGCCTTTTCGAAGTCAAGACATATCAACAGTCCAGGTTTCTTATAAGATTCCAAGTAATTAATCACATCATATATCAAGCGTATGTTATCCCCAATATACCGATTTTTAATAAATCCCGTCTGATCCTCGTTTATAAGTGCAGGTAATATCAACTTAAGCCGGTTAGCAATGCAAGCTGATCCTATTTTATATACGACATTCAAAAGGGAAATTGGTCTCCAGTTTTTAATAAATTCACGTGGTTTATCTCCTTTAGGAATACAAATATAAACCCTTTCTTTTTGTGTAGATGATAGTTCTCCTTTTCGAAATCCCTCATTCAATGACCTGACTACAAATATCCCAATACTTCTCCAAAAGAATTTGAAAAATTCAACAGTAAACCATCACTGCCAGGGCTTTTCTTGTTACTCATACTTTTTAATGCAAAACCCCCGCATCTTCAAATGAAATTTCACCTTCAAGTGTGTTTAACTCCTGTTCAGACAAACTTGGCAGTTCATTAACTATCTCTGAAATAGGAATATATATATACCTCTCTTTCTGCATACAAATTTTGGTAGAAATCACTACTTCTTTAGCTATTTCTTTTCTCTCCTCCTTAATTTCTGCACCGTTCTTATTAATTTTTACATCTGCTTACTGACATAGTTTCTTTTTTTTTCAAGAGAACAAAAATAATTAGTAATCTTTTCTCCTTCCACAATCCACCTTGTACGCGAACGAAGTAGGACTCCCTCCATCTTTTTTTTCTCTCAGTGAAATCAGTTCTATTTTATTATTTTCCAGATTGACTTTTTCTATGTCTGTTAAATTTGTTTTTCTTTCTAAGTTACAAATTTGTCCCTCTAACTTTTTTTCTCTCTCATTATTTTCTCTTTTTTTTTCATTGTAGCATAAGAAATAGTTTTTGCTCTAATTTTCATGAGCATAATGTCCAAAAGCAGCTGATCCACTAATAACAAATTGCATTTTCTTTTTAGGTATCTGATCAATATGATCCCGTAAATATGGAAGTACAGCGTATTCTTCTAAAACTTCTCTAATCTGAGCATTTACTTCGTCAACATAGCGTTTATCTTTTAACAATGAACAATTAAATTTCCATAAGGTAAACCTCTTCTCCTCAGTTTTGGGTCCAAATATGAAAGTAATTATTGAGTGGTCAGTCCTATATCCTGGTAATATATCTACTTCTACTGTGTAGTTAAACAAAGTTTCTGAGATTAGGAAGAAATCCAATCGACTTTGTTGTAACGGATTATTTCTCCTCCACGTGTATCTTCTCATCTCAGGGTTTAACTCGCGCCATATATCACTAACTCTAAATCCATCATCATGTTAGTAACTGTTCCTGTGCTTTTACATTATTCAAATGTTTGTAATTATGGTAATCTAGAGAGAAAAATCCATAACTAAATTCCAGTCTCCACCAATTATAAGATAATCAAAATCCATCCCCTGAATAACTTGCTGTAATTCAATGTAAAAGTCTGGTTCATCTCTATTGGGACCATAAATACTTATTATCAAAAATGTTTTCCCTGAATCATTAACAAAGCTAAAATGTAGTTGCCTCCCTGTTGTTTGTAAACTTTTTTAATCTTAAACTCAAAATTATTATGAAATAATATGGCTACCCCCTAGCGCTGGAAGTGTTAGGCGCGAAAAAGCATTTATATCCCCATTCAGCTCTGACATATTTTTCTAATTTACGGTCCATATGGATATCCTGCAAGAGGTAAACTGAATAAGCTTTTGAGCGTAAATAGTGAAAAACATCTCTACGCTTCTTTACATCCGCTAGGCCCTGACAGTTCATTGATAAAAATTGGATTCTCTCACTCGTTGCCATTTCTTAAAAGTACTAATATCAAAACTTTTCCAGAAGGACATTGATGCAGGCAGTGGGAATGTAAAACAATATCAAGTACATGTAATCTTATATGGTGTCTCCAAGGCATACACCCACACCCAAACACTTTAGAAACCAGTAAAATGTGACCATATGGAAACAATGCTTGGTCGCAGACGCCACAGATTTCAATGATCAATTTCATAAATATGTGAAACCACAGACCCCAATGCCAAAAAATAAGAAAAATAAAGGACATTACATTGGAGAGTAAAAACACTGAAAAAAACAATGTAAATGAAGATATCATCATGTTTTTCTCAAAGAACAAAAACAACAACAACAAAAAAAAAAGAAAATGGAGCCAAAAAAAAAAAAAAAATGCAAATCAGATGGCAATCGTTGCAGCGCAACAAAGGAAGAGTAACATGATTGCATATACTGTGTTACAGTGTTTTTTTTTCTTTTTTTTTTTTTTTTTTTTCTTTTTTCATCTACTGAAATAATCACTAATCTCTAGTCTTTTGCTCCAAGTCCAATAGATCTGGCCATCCAAGGAAAATATATTCTTACAGATACAGTTTATCATCTACATTGCTTCAGGGGACAAAGCGTTACACCCACACCCACACACACACACCCACACACACACACCTACACAATATACAACATTTCAATTTACCAAATTTCAGCCCTTCAATCCTCTGTAAATCAAAGTCGAGTACCAAATAGAGAACTGACAATGTAATGACAACACACACACACACACACACACACACACACACACACACACACACACACACACTTACTTATGACACACCCTACGAATCGTCCTCTTCTGCACTGATATCCCTTGGTCTCATGGCACGAGCTAATGCAACGTCCAGATCCATGTGAATGTTCAGTTTCAGCACTTGTCCATTCTTCACTTTGACAAACACTTTCCCGTTAGTACTCCAGGCTGTCATGCTCGCAGAGTGACCCATCGCACTCTTCAACAGTTTATAATTTGCATGTGTTAGGTCTTCGCCAATCACCACACCCTTATTCTTCAGCCGACGTCGATTATGAATGATCTCATCCCTTTCGCCCGATCAAAAAAGCGCACCAGGATCGGTCTTGCTTGGGTACCGCTTCTCTGCCCCGTCCGATGAGCCACCTCGATGTCCGCCTGGTTGTCTTCACTCCAACGCTGTCGGAGAAGATCCGGACAACCTTGTCCACGCAGTCTTCGGCACTCTCCTTCTGCTGCTCTGGCACACGGAACACTCGTAAATTCCAACGCCGCGAGTACTGCTGCAGCTCATTTTGTTCCTTCTCACACTGTTGCAGACGGGAATCTAAATGTTTCACTTTGTCTTTCGTGCTGTCCCTTGAACTTTTCAATGATTTAATTTCCGATTCCGTTTTCTCCGTTTTGCACTCCATGTCGAAAAGACGCCCCTCTATCTGTGATATTTTTTGTGTGAAAGTGTCCGATAGATTTTTCACTTCCCGTTTCATTTCCTCCATATCCGACTTTGTTGACAAGGACTTAAGTCTATCATTTATTGAGGCCAGGGCCTCGTCCAGTTTTTCTCTTATACTGTTCACTGCCTCCTGTAAATCCATGTTTGTTTGTGACACAGATGTATTTTGTCTTTTCGTCTCTTGTTTGTTTGTTTTCTCGTTTTTACCAGTGTCACTTTCATCTGACGTGGAAGAGTGAATTCGTTTCGATCTATTTTTTTGAAACCAGGAGCTCATTTCGTGTAAGAACTGCTTTCAAAACATTCTTTTCTACAATCGTAGTGATCACATGTGCAACATCCTTATCAGACACAAAATTTCACAGGTCACAGTTCGTCACACCAACACAAGCACTGCCACAGCACTGCCACTGTGTCGACGAAATCCCGACGAGGCCGTCACGTCTTCCATTGCCGCTATCTGCCGCTCTACACATCAAAATGTTACAAAACACATATCGATGTGTTCTGCAGACCCGTCAACCTGCCTCGCTGGTCTGAACGATCGCTCACCCCCCCCGCACAGTGTAGAGTACAGCCTGGAGTGGATGCTACATAAGAACATTTTTCAGTCCATATGTCCGAGTCTGTGGACTCCCCATGTGGACGTGTTTGCGACCAGGTGGGACAACCAGCTTCTAGTCTGTGTGCCGCCAGTTCCAGACCCACTAGCTATGGCTGTGGATGCTCTCTGTCGATTTTGTGTGGGAGAGCATGTTCGCTTACGCGTTTCCTCCCAACTCCCCTCATTCCAGCAGTCCTAAAAAAAAAAGGCATCCAAGGAGATGCCTCTTGATCCCGGTCTCCACTCTGAGATGGTCAGAGAGTTGGATAAACCTTCTGATTTCACTGCTGGTGAAGGTGCCAGTCACTCACCCCTCTCTGAGGGATCTTTTACTCCAGCCAGTCTCATGTCCAGCGATACCTCTCTGAACAGAGATGTTTCTGCCTTTCATGCGTGGAGAAGATCATGGCTGGCAAGAAATGGTCTTGAGGGCTTTTTTTTCCTTTTTAAAAAAGCACCCATTCAAATTTCTAAAATGTATCACCATTATGACAGAATATTGAGCATGGTTTATCAAATGACAATAATTCAGCTATGATAAAAAGTTGAAAGTTGTTGCACACTTTGATGTCACTAAAACCTGACGAGTTAATTGTGCATGTGTGTGTGTGTGTGTGTGTGTGTGTGTGAGTGTATGTGTGTGTGTGTGTGTGAGAGAGAGAGAGAGAGAGAGAGCAAGCCTTGACGATCACCTCTGTGGGATTGATCCAGAACTCTTCCACCTGTGTTCCTGCTGTTTGGGGAGAGGTAGGGGATCAGTGATGACGCCAACAGACGTGTCACAGCCTCCTGCACCCGACTGTCAGCATCTTCTGGCTGTGAAAACACACACACACACACACACACACACACACACACACACACACACACACACAGAACACAGACACACACACCGAAAACACACACATCACACACAGACACACACACAGACAGCACACTCTGTAAACAGAGAATTTATGACACAGACAAAGAACATATTGTGAAAATTCACACATGCACACTCACACACACACACACACGCATGCTCTCACACACACACATCACACATACACACTATAAACAGAGAATATATGACAAAGAGACAAAGGACATATTGTGAGAATTCACACACGCACGCTCACACACACACACACACACATTGCTTTCAGAGAATTAGCACAGAGAGGCATCATATACAAACTGGTAATTGACACACACACACACACACTCTCTCTCTCTCAAACACACACATTGCTTTCAGAGAATTAGCACAGAGAGGCATCAAATACATTCTGTTAATTTACACACACACACACACACACACACACACACACACACACACACACACACACACACACAACTGCTTTCAGAGAATTAGCCCAGTGAGGCATCAAATACATTCTGATAATTTACACACACACACACACACACACACACACACACACACATCTGACCATGTCCACCCAGGTGTTGATGCTGATGGCCATCTCTGTGCAGGTGACATAGTGCCACCACTGTCTGGGCACATACAGCACCTGACCGGGCTCCAGAGTGACCACCACTGGCCTGGCGCTCTGTGTGAACAATTCCACAGTAAATACACAGCCTGGATTACCACTGACAAACTGGTGGGCACTAGCTCATCAACATAGATCTCATTCACGACAATATCTCCAATTTCCTCTTTATACTGCTAACTGTGTTGGCCAAACATCTCTAGCTCTGGATGTGTGTAAGAAAGCCTGCAGTCTTCTACAAGTGGATCACCAATCTCCTCTTTATACAGCTAACTGTGTTGGCCAAACATCTCTAGCTCTGGATGACGGTAAGAAAGCCTGCAGTCCTCTACAAGTGGATCACCAATCTCCTCTTTATACAGCTAACTGTGTGGCCAAACATCTCTAGCTCTGGATGTGTGTAATACAGCCTGCAGTCTTCTTCAGAGTGGCCTTCTCGTTTGGGTTCACTCTTAGGATGAGAAATGGGAATGAGGTTTGGGAGGGGGTTGGGGGGAGGGAGAAGGTGGGAGGGGACAGAGAGAAGTTGCCCTTAAATAGATCATGTGTATGCATGTATATGTGCTTTACATATATATATACTCATGTGTGTGTGTGTGTGTGTGTGTGTGTGTGTGTGTGTGTGTGTGTGTGTGTGTTTTCCAATTTTCTGCTGTTCTACTTCTGATGCCTCTCATCCAGACTTTCAGCACATCTCTCCTTCTTCTCCCTCAACTCCATGGAAGTCTCTGAGGCACCACACTGAAGAACAGTTCACCCCGTTTTCTTCAGTTCTGTCGGTTGAATGCCAAGGCTTTGGTCCCTGCAAATGTTTCTTTTTTCCAGTCCACACTGCAATGTTATCAGTTCATGGTTTTTCTCTATTCTCCCCTCCCTCTCCCTCCCTTAACAGTTCCATGGAAGACTGTTTTCAGCAAGGCTGTTGGATCTTGCTACAAGGCAATACCCAAAGTAGTTTTTTAAAATTTATCTGATGTCATTAAATCTTCATGCAGTCCTATGTGGTACTTAATGGTCTGACACACTTGTTCATTTGTAGAAGCAAACAGCAGACCTGTTTATCCACATGATTTCGCCGTATTTTGTACACATGTTTAGTGAAAATGCGCTGAGTATGACAAACCAGAAAAAATACTTTGGAAAAAAAATCCTGAGATGAAGCTCTTGCGCTGCAGTTGCACTTGTGGTGTATAACGATTGTGTTTGAGTGCGACAACCAAAGAGTGACAACTCACGCAACATCATGCGCACAAACTCGCGTCTGGATATGTTGGAACAATAGCAGGGACCCCATGCTTTTACAAAAAATCACAAATTTGGAAGATGTGTACACACATTTTAGGAAAGCATACTCATTTTAACTGAGAAATACACAACAGCAGTTTTAAGGTAAACAGTTCTGAAACAGAAATCTTAGCGTTTCCAGTGGGAAACTCTGACATGTACAGCCCAGTTACCCACTGTGAAGTGAGGGAAGCAGACAGTGTCGGGAGATGACAGATCCACCTGACTGAACACGCTGGACTCCTCATAGGGGATGCGTGTCGGGTACAGGTCATGGGACTGCTCTGGTGGGAACAAGACCCAGCGCTTTCTGCAATACATCCACAGATCATCAGAGACATGCTTTCTGCAATACATACACAGATCATCATAGACATGCTTTCTGCAATACATCCACAGATCATCATAGACATGCTTTCTGCAATACATACATGGATCATCATAGACATGCTTTCTGCAATACATCCACAGATCATCATAGACATGCTTTCTGCAATACATCCATAGATCATCATAGACATGCTTTCTGCAATACATACACAGATCATCATACACATGCTTTCTGCAGAGCTGCAATACATCCACAGATCATCATAGACATGCTTTCTGCAATACATCCACAGATCATCAGAGACATGCTTTCTGCAATACATCCATAGATCATCATAGACATGCTTTCTGCAATACATACACAGATCATCATAGACATGCTTTCTGCAATACATCCATAGATCATCATAGACATGCTTTCTGCAATACATCCACAGATCATCATAAACATGCTTTCTGCAATACATCCACAGATCATGATAGACATGCTTTCTGCAATACATCCACAGATCATTATAGACATGCTTTCTGCAATACATCCACAGATCATTATAGACATGCTTTCTGCAATACATACACAGATCATATAGACATGCTTTCTGCAATACTTACAGAGATCATTATAGACATGTTTTCTGCAATACATCCACAGATCATCATAGACATGCTTTCTGCAATACATACACAGATCATTATAGACATGCTTTCTGCAATACTTACAGAGATCATTATAGACATGCTTTCTGCAATATCTACGCAGATCATTATAGACATGCTTTCTGCAACATATACACAGGTCATTATAGACATGCTTTCTGCAATATATACACAGATTATTACAGACATGCTTTCTGCAATATATACACAGGTCATTATAGACATGCTTTCTGCAATATATACACAGATCATTATAGACATGCTTTCTGCATTTTACACACAGATCATTATTGACATTTTTTCTGCAATATATACACAGATCATTATAGATATGCTTTCTGCAATATATACACAGATCATTATAGACATGCTTTCTGCAATATACACATTATCATTATAGACATGTTTTCTGCAATATATACACAGATCATTATAGACATGCTTTCTGCAATATATACACATATCATTATAGACAAGCTTTCTGCAATATACCACTCAACACTTGCTAGGGATCAGCAATTAAAAACAGTGTATGAAAAAAATCATTTTGAACTGACTTCAATAAACACGTGATCCAGCAACACAAAACAATGTGAAAGACAATCACACTGTTGCCTGCACCTTCACGCTGGAACATGCAGCATGGTGAGCACATGAATTGCGTGACCCTCATTCTCGGGGTAAACAGGGGGAGAGGTCAGCGTCATATTTGCTGTTTTGGGACCGGCAAACAGTGGTTCAGTGTGCTTCAGGCTGTGTTTTATCGTGCCACAATGGAACAGCAAGCACAAAGACGCCTTTCCGCAGAAGATATGGCGAGAGGAGTTGGGATGCTGCTAGGAGGGTCATCGCAACGAGAGGTTGCTGGAGCCTTGGACGTATCCCAGAGTGTTGTTTCCCGTTTTTGGAATCGATATCAAACAACAGGGACAATCACTCCATGATATTCTGGAGGTCACCCACGTGTCACAACCCAGAGAGAGACCGATATCTCCTTGTCCAGGCACGAAGAAATCCTTTCCACAATGCCACACAGCTGCAACATGACCTCCAGAACGCATCAGGGAACCGGGTGTCAACCCAGACAGTCAGGAGAAGGCTTCACAACGGTGGTCTTCATTCAAGGGCCCCAGCAATTCGGGTTCCATTGACCAGACAACGTAAACAAGCAAGGTTGCTGTGGGCACTGGAGCACCAAGGCTGGACTGCTGCAAACTGGACTCCAGTTTTGTTCAGTGGTGAGTCCAGGTTTTGTTTGGATGTGACTGACCGGAGAAGGAAGGTGTGGCAAAGGCAGAATGAACGATTCCACCCCAACTTCATTGTTCAGCATGACCGCTACGGTGGGGGCTCAGTAATGGTGTGGGGAGGCATTTCAATGCAAGGCAAAACCCATCTGCTGGTGATGGGAGAATGGCACCATGAATACAGTCCAATACCGTGACAAGGTTCTTCACCCCATTGTCTGACCCTACGCTGGTGCCATTGGTCCCGACTTCATCCTTGTGGATGACAACGCCCGTCCTCACCGTGCCCCGCACTGTCAACCAGTACCCTCAGAATGAGGGAACTGCACGCTTGGAGTGGCCTGCACGCTCACCAGACCTCAATCCAATTGAGCATGTCTGGGATATCATTGGGCGAGCTGTCCAAGCACGTGAGCAGCTGCCTCAGAACATCCATGACCTTGGAGTTGCCCTCCATGAAGAATGGGCCAGAATCCCCCAGCAGCAGATCAGGAACCTCATCTGCAGCGTGAGGAGGCGTTGTAGAGCTGTGATCGCAGCCCGTGGTGGTCACACACATTACTGAGAGTCCATTCATTCTCAGTTCCACACAGACAGCAGTGGATTGTTCAGGTTGACTCTTCCCTTCCATGCCCTGTTTCAGGTGGCTTTTGGGGGTTGTGTCATTTGTCCATTCTGTTTCTTGGTTTATCTGATGGAATTTCCCTCTTTTTGTTTGGTTTGGATGAAATAATGACTAATTAACAGTATTTGACCGTTTGAGTTTTGATTGACAAATATTCTGGACCATTACAGTGTGCTGAATATCTGATCCCTAGCAAGTGTTGAGTGGTGTATATACACAGATCATTATTGGCATGCTTTCTGCATCATACACACAGATCATTTTTGACATGCCTTCTGCAATATATACACATATTATTGTAGACATGCTTTCCGCAATAAATACTTATATAATTATAGACAAGCTTTCTGCAATATATACACAGCCAAATATGCTCGTATTCCTGTAATATATATTCAGCTAAATATACACTTGTTCTCTCTTATATACAGACACAGATTATTATATACATGCATTCTGCAACATACACACAAATATACACATACTTTTCTGCAATCTATAAATGGCAAAATGTGTACGTACCTTCTGTAGTATACACACACAGCTAACTGAAGACAAGCTTTTGCAATATGTAAATAGTTGAATTTACACATTCTTTCTGCAATATATTTGAATCTACATAAACACATGATTTCAGCACCATATGCATAGATAAATATGCACATGTTTTCTGCAATATATGCATACCTAACTATGTGCATGGTTTAACAATGCATAGCTAACTATATGCATGGTTTAACAGTACATGCAAAGTGAATATACGTACAATTTCTGCAGTACATCCTTAGCTAAATAGCTAATTAAATTCACGTTTTCTGTAATGTATACATAACTAAATATCGATAATATGCTGTCTGCAATATTTGTAAACTTAACATACATTCAAGCATTCTGCAATATCAGTATAACTAAACATACACAGACTACCTGCGGTATATGTAAAGCTATTACATACGTAATTATGCTCTCTCTGCAGAGCATACATAAAAATATACACATGCTGTCTGCAGTACATCCCTAGATAAATGTACCCATACATTCTGCTATACACACCAAGCTAAATATATACATACACATCCTTTCTGCAGTATGATTACACAAACACAAAATTCCCTAACTTACTGATACATATGTGCAATTATAATCATACATTTTCGAATTCCCCGAAGCTGGAATATGGCTGCCCTAATGATGGGATTAAAAAACTGTCATACACACAAAACTCCACTCCCTTTGTTGGGTAGATGGAATTAATCCTTGCCTGTCTATACAGGGAGTGCAGGAGTATCAGCCTGCGTACGAAGAAAAAAAAAAACAACATTTTAGAATAGATTTTGGTGAGCAACAAGGTCTTCTTCACAGAACTATCAGCAACAAGGTCTTCTTCACAGAACTATCAGCAACAAAGTCTTCTTCACAGAACTATCAGCAACAAGGTCTTCTTCTCTTCAGAACTATCAGCAGCAAGGTCTTCTTCACAGAACTATCAGCAGCAAGGTCTTCTTCACAGAACTATCAGCTAATGTGATTAGGCTGTGGAATGACAGTCAACCCCCTGTTTGTCTCTCTGGTAAGTGAACTTGATTCACAATCTTCTCTGCATTACACATACTTTTGGGTTGCCATGATTCACAGATGGCCTTCTTAACCCAGTGATTTTTTCATGGGAAAATCCTAATATCCAGCTAAACATTGCTTGCAGGTATTCGAAGGCGCTCATGTACTTGTCACTGGGTCTACAGAACTTGGAACCATCTTGACTGCCGGTTTAATTCTAGCAACCTCTTTGTCTTCCATCTAACTAATTTCAGTGCCAAAATATTATGAACTGTGAATATTACAGTGGTGCCCTAAGAAATTTTTACTTTCCAACAAAGTGCAAACGTGGGTCAAATTTTTGAGCCAGGACATTCATTTCCATCCAAGACGAGTTTGGTTTTTTTCTCATGGTTAGTTCCCTTTGCCTGCACTGGCACAAGTTACCAAAACATAATAAAGCATAACCTGTGCAGTCAGAATAATCAGGTTTTGCATAACCCAATGATCCTGGGTCATTAACAACTTGATCAAGCAGATAAGAACAAATTCACTTTGCAACACAAGGATCACCAATACCTAATCAATTAAAAAAACATCCCTCAGTACACATGTGCAACAGTGCTTATTGACCGAAGATATATTTTCAAGAAAAGAAAAAAGTTGATCATGATAGACCAGGAGCTGGGAGATTGCCTGAAAAACGCCAAAGTGATCCTCCAGTTTAAATAAGGTCGGGCTTGTCAAGGTCAAAACACACACCAAGGTTTTCTGATCCTGCTTGCATGGAGTCAGTTTCGGTGTGTGTACTTGACAAAGACTCCTGGACGGGCCAGATATTGTGCATTTCATGGACAATAAGGTTTCAACCTTTCTTTTTTAAAATCTTGTTTTGTATTACTATGCAGATATGGCAACAGAACAGTGTAACTAGACCTCGGATCAGATGCTCGCTGGCAGATTTCTAATGCAACAACAGCAATAAAAACACAAAAGAATCCAACAACGGCGTCATCAGACTGTCAAAGCTGTGTCTAGTAAGCCCTATGTCTGATGACCATAACTGCTTACCTGTTGAGCCAGAGCAAAATGCAGACCCCTTCCCTGCCTGACACCCCCTCCTCCCCCGTCTCTCTCTCTCTCTCTCTCTCTCTCTCTCTCTCAGTAGAATTTTGATGATGGTCCTACCTGCCTTGAATCTGAGCCACCAAGTTGAAGCCATAGGTGTCGTAGTGGCAGGGGGTGGAGGCCCCAGCACTGCCGATCCACAGGGTGCTGTCTTTCCCATCCCTCCCCGTCAGGCCCAGGCTGCTCCATCGGACTGTCACACATAGGGTACCCCTCAAGCCAAAGCATCACATCTGCCAAGGAAGATTTCACCAGCGCGTCTGTTGGTTCGGTTTGTCTGTTAAGTATGATCATGCAGGGAGGAAAATAAAAAGAAATAACAATCTTTTTTTTTACCCACACAGGAACCTATTTAGAAGAAACTTTGTGGAAAGTGGAATGCAGGTTAATGATGAAGTTGTTAAACTGTGATGCTTATCCACACCAGAAGCAGCAGATCCAGGTAGTTCTAAAACTTTCTCCAACATTCTGAGAAGGGGCAACTTCTGACATTTCCCTAAATCTTGCAAGAAATACAGCACTGTTCAATAAGGAAAAGACAGAAAGAAGGAAAGACAAAACAAACAAAAAAACACCTGACAGTGATCAGTTAAACTGATATCTATGATGTTGCAAACTTTGATGAGGATCTGGATTACACACCTTATCCACTGAGCAAAATAACATGGATTATACACCTAATCCACTGAGCAAAATAACATGGATTACACACCTAATCCACCAAGCAAAATAGCATGGATTATACACCAAATCCACTGAGCAAAATAACATGGATTATACACCCACTCAACTGAGCAGAACAGCATTGATTGCACACCAAATCCTGTGAGCAGAACAACTACGTTTGCGCATAAAATCCAGTGAGCAGAATTACATGTACTGTACACCAAATCCATGAGTAAAATAACATGAATTGCACACCAAATTCAGTAAGCAAAATGACATGAACTGCACACCAAATCCAGTCAGCAAAATAACATTAACTGCTTGTCCTTGCTGACTGCCAGAGAAGGTGCCAGTCATTTTAAAGCCTGGTACATCAAAGGTCCAGGGTTAAAACAAAACGGGAGCCTGGTCACATCAGTCAGTGAAAAGTCATTTTAAAGACTGGTACATCAAAGGTCCAGGGGTAAAACAAAACGGGTGGCCTGGTCACAGCAGTCAGTGAAAAGTCATTTTAAAGACTGGTACATCAAAGGTGCAGGGGTAAAACAAAACGGTGGCCTGGTCACAGCAGTCAGTGAAAAGTCATTCCCAACAAATGCAATGGTCCATGTTTCTATCGCCAACATCCAGTCAAACAAAAATTGAATTTGTTATTTTTCTGGTCATGTTTTGGTAAAAATATTGGCTATCATCAGTTCAACTCTGCGGTACTTAAAGTGCAATGTTCTTGCAAGCTCCTAGAAGCTGCACAGTCAGATCAGCTCTGTCACACATTAGCACCATCATCTCATGCTCTTGCTGGCAGCTGCACAGTTTTGTCATTAGTTGTTGGTTGAGACAGTTTGTGATAAGCAAAAGGTTACGTTGCACTGGCATATGCACATTAATTCCTAATGCTTATAATCAGGAAAAAAGTTATGATGTGCTCGCACATGCATAAGACTCACAAAACCATTACATAATCACACAATAAAAACACATACCACACAAACTCACTGCACTACACCGCACATACAAACAAGTACACTGCACTCACAACAAACTTCACACTTTCATTGTTTCATGCAAATAATCACCACTGCATAAATGAAATGATGATGATCACCTATGATTGAATTTCCACCGTTTTCGCCAGATCGTGAGACCCAATCCTTCACCGATGAAGTCACAAATTCAGTGGAAGTGAATAAAACAATCAATGCAGAGCTACGTTCGTTCAAGTGAAACTATGAGTCCCTCCAAAATACACAGGGAACAGAATTTTCCCTGAGTGACCTACCATCCCCAGCATGCCAGGGAGGTGTGCAAACACTTGGGCCATGTACTTGTAGTCGATGTAGGCTGAAAAGTGTTGAGGAGAGAAGGGGGCTAGGGGGTTGTCCTGCCCTGCCTCCCCTCGGCACCAAGCAGAGAACTCTTGGAGCCGCAGTCCACGTACACCCCTTCTGCCTCCCAGGCTGGGCCGGCTGCAACCAGAATTTCATAGTAAGTTGCAAAGTGAGGTGACTGCAGGTGGAGATCTAAACAAATGTTAAAGAGTGATTATGATGACTCCACCTAATCAACACTGAGCTACGTTCATTCAAGTGAAAACGTGAATCCCTTGAACACATTCAGGGTTCAGAACTTTCCAGAGTGGCCTACCATCCTTCATGCATGTCAGGGAGGCGTGACTTTGTCGGTGGAGGATCAGTGTGACGAGATGGATGTGAGTGGTAGGTGGGTCCTCTAGGGGAAGGACTTAGAATAATTTCTCTATGAGAATTATCTTAACATTTCACCTACACCCTCTCTCTTACTAGTGATGGAAGGAGCAACTTTCCGGTACTAGTCATCAAAGAAATTTTTATTTGTTCCGGGTATAAATAAAATACTGAAGAATGGCTCTTAGATAATTTTCCTTAGGCCTGTACTCGTAAAAGTACATATATAGCTCCGAGAGACAGAACTGAAGAGAGAAGTTCAAACATTCAACATTTGATTGAACAACAGGGAACTGACACAAGTTAAGTGTACTTTCACACATCAACTTTTATTACTTACACATAGATAAGAAATGGCATGTCACTTCCATAGGCTGGGTTTCAGTTCTCATTGGACTACCACAGTGAGAGGCCCTTCCTCACTCCTACTTTACTTGCTTGCACTCTGTGCAGCATGCCTAAGTTGGCATACAGGGGGTCTGTCTAAGTTACACTGAATGTATATGGTTATTATACATCCACTTCGCTTGCTAGCACCCAGTGCTGTAGCCAAAGTGGTACTCACAGACAGGTTCTCACTGTTTCATCATAAAGTGAAGGTATGGGTTTGATGGGTTTGAGTCCAGGTGGTAAGCTAACTTAGCTTTGCTTCGGAGAGGGTAGCTGATCTCTCCTGTGGCTGGTGACTGCCCCACTGATGTAGACTGGTTGTCTGGTGTCACCCCGGTTTACAGTGATGCCATGGTGTCTGGCGTTTCCCGGGCTTTTGGCGAAGTCCCAGCTTCTGGTTCAACCGCAATGTGTAGCATGACCAGGATCCCAGTTCTGCAATGAAGAGAACTTGGTCTGTAGGTGAGAATCTGATGGCTGGTTTGTTGAGTGCACACATTTACCCTTTTTCTCTTTCTTTCAGAAGAGATGTGAGACTCAACCAGCAAAGTTTTCTCTAGGGTAGAGTTTCTGCTATAAACTATTAATCTCCACTTTTGCTTAAAGGCTAAGTTAAGCTTACAAAAGGGTAGGAGAAAGTAATACAATGTTACACAATTTCATTCAAACAACTCTTCCATGTTTCATATGAATTAAATCACACTGACTTGGGCTATACTTAGTCCAAGTACATGTGGTGTAGACTTAAAGTCATACACTACAAATCATTCCAACAATCACCAGTATTTATAAATCATAGTAGCAGTTTTTCACCTAGCACAGGCATACTGTTTTCCTGATCAAAATTAATCATTGAATTATTATCTTAACAGACAGAGTTGCATACTGACAAAAGTCTGGGTGCACACAAAGAACAGTGGTCAGATTGTTAACAAAGAATCATAACCACTGGGAGAGAGCTTTTGCCATATGATGGCGAGCAAACTACTACACAGAATAATCATTCATCAGTTGATAAATGCTGCTAAGCATTTGTACAAAGTTACCATGTTAACACACACAGCATACATAAAATCAATACATACATTCAAAAACGTAAAACAGAGTTCCAACTCACTTTTCCTGGGAATGAACAGTGAATGACTTGAGATCAAAGAATTTACTAGGAGTTTACTAGGCCTTCTCTGTCCCTTTGTCTTCCTCTGCTCTCGACTACAGGCAGTCCTGAGGGGCAGTGACCCTGTGTGCCTGGTATATGAATTTCTCAATTGCCAAATCAGATTCTGACAACCTGTCATTCACAAATCACGGGTGAGAGGGGGGGAGGGATTTAGTCTTGTCACCATTCGCCTCGGAATTTGTTTAAACCTAATCGGCACCGGTTAATTTATGCGTCCGTATGGGGGTCCGCGAGCACGGGGACTGTAGATAGGGGGGGGGGGGGGGGGGGGGGGGAGTGGAGGAGAAAGAAGGTTTGACGATTGCCTTTGTGACAACTACAGCCACACGTGGCTCAGGTGGAGGGGGTGGGGGGGAGGAGTTTGGCGGTGGTGGCGGTGAAGGAGCAGCAACATGCCTTTGTTTCACGGGATGGGGGGGAGGGAGGGGAGTTGAGGTGGTGGCAGTGAAGAGCACGGGCAACATGCCTTTGTGCCACGGGGTAGATGAGGGGGGGGGGAGGGTGTGTGTGTGTGTGAGAGACGGGTCGATAAAAACAAAAGGCATCACGCATCTACCGTGACGCACTTTTTTCCTTTGTCATAGATCATGTCAGTTGGGCCGTTCGCACCATCCTAAGCGGGGGGGGGGGGGGGGGGGGGGGGGGGGGGTGAGAGGGGGGAGTGGGCATAGATTTGAAATCTATCCTTTGGTTTGGAATTTTAGTGGGAACGATTGGATGGTTTTGTCAAGCGTTTCGTCACAATCAGGTCTCATGATCTCTGAAAACGGTATAAATTCAATCGTAAGTGATCACTGTGATCACTTTAATAACGCAGTGGCGATTTTTTACCAAGTAACAATGAAAAAGAATAAACTTTGTTGTGAGCGCTGTGTCCGTGTTTGTATGTGTGGTCTACTGTCTAGTGCAGTAATGACCCTGTTTGCATGTGTGTTCTGATGCGTGTATTCCATGGAACACCCACCTCACCTCCCCCTCCCCCTTAGCATCCTTTTACAACTTTTCATGCCTCACATGCCTCTGTCTGCCGACCAAATAAATGAAGACTTTTTCCTTTTCCCTTCCTTTCTCTTCCTCCTTCACCCCTAAGTTTTTCACCATGTTGTTGATGGCAGTGTTTTCTTCTCCTCTGTTTTTTTCTTGTCTATTTTCTAACACACACACCCCCCCCCCCCCCCCCACCCCTTTTCTTTTTTTCTTCACAGTTTTGCTTCACTTTAACATAGTCCTCTATTTCATGTTCCTATTCGTCAAACAGTTTATTTGCATCAATTAATACATGTAAATCAATTCATTATCAATTAATCATTAATTTAATACCGTTAACAGTTTTTAGGTTCATAACAATTTACACCTCTCAAACACAACACAGAGTTTATAAATCATGTGTAAATGGGACTACTTCAAACACTAAAACTACATATGGGGACAAAGCATTTAAAGAGTATGAAACTCAAAACTATGATAACATGAATAAATTTGAAAGACTGCGAACACCTATGAATTTACAGCATGGGCATTCAGGTGTCTTGCAACTTGTCTGACTCAAAAAACAGGCACAGAGAAGAAATGAAACAGCCAATATTTCAGCTGCAGTTACTAAAACAAAATATACTTGAGGTGTGGAATCACAAAAAAAAAAATAAAAAAAACAAAAAAAACTGCTAGTTACTTAGAAGTGAGAGAAAGGATGACTGTGTGACTGTATGTAAATACCCCTTCACCTTTTTTTCTGACATGACTGTAAAATTTCTTCACTTTTTTCCTTACATGATTGCATGGATAAGCCTCTTAGTTTTCTTATGTGATTGTATGGATAAGCCTCTTATTTTTTTCATGTGATTGTATGGATAAGCCTCTTCACTTTTTTATGTGACTGTTTCAAAAAACCTCTTCACTTTTTATCTTCCTGATGCGAGTGTATCGAAAAAAAAACTCTTCACTTTCTCCAGATACGAAACCTTGATGGTTGCATCCAAATAAAAACATTTTGAATTGTAACATCTTTTACAGAAAACACGCTGGCAGTCTACCCTTCTGCTCCCTCTCACGTGGCATGAGTCGACAGCGGAAAGCTCTGTTTTCCAGGGCCTGTGCCAAACTGTCCACACAGTCCATTTTCTTGATGGCCACTGTTCCAAAATGCCTTCCACTACAAAAGGGGCTGACAGAGTATCCGCTGAAAAGATGGCGGGCTGCAAATTCTGGAACCGAGTCATTTCACTTGAAGCATGTGGAGATGAGAGTGTCTGACGTACAAAGGAAAACAGGAAAGGTTTTCAGGATTATGTGGACATCAAATCATCATAATACAACCACACAGTGAATGAATGAGTGACTGCAAAGGATGTGACCGAGAGTGAGTGATCAGTGTATGAGTATGGATGTGTCTGCAAGTTTTGTCACTGCACACACCCTTGTGTGTGTGTGTGTGTGTGTGTACACACTACACATACGTGTATGTGTGCACATGGGCAAATGTTTTGAGTAGTGTTTGTGTGTGTCCATGTGTGCATGCATGCACTTGCTGTGTACACTGAAATTATATTCCATTGCTTTTGTCAACATGGCTGTTTGCCTCAATTACCAGGACTACAGGCCACACACATGCACAGCGCAAGAAAATATAGAGAAAACCCTGACCTTCACTCTTCTAAAAATAGCATGACACTGAAGACTGAGACTTCGAAGTCTCAGGTGAAAAGCACCTCTGTACATCCCATTTTTCAGTAGCACCCATCGAAGTACTACGTAGTCCACAGACTTCTCCGTCGGCCCCCCAATTAGCATTGCCTGTTCATGAATCATACTTCATATGAGGTATGTGTAGACATGCATCTTCCAAATCCAGCAATAAAATGCACAAGACACATCATGCCAATGATAGATGATATCTTATAAAAACAAAAAATCAAGCAACAGTGTTCTCCAAGCTGGATCTCAATAGAGGCTATCACCAGCAAGAACTTGATGTAGAATAAAAAGAACAAGATAACTTTCTCTACACACATTGGATTATGTTGTTAGAAGCACCTGAATTTTGATGTCACCTGTGCTGCTTAAATTTTAAAATATCACACTGCTGAAGTATTGGCAATTTCTGGATCCTTGAATGCAAGTGATGATATTCTGATCTACAGAAAGAATCGGAACATGGTGTAACATTAAAAAAAGTCTTTTGCAAAACTCAGAGAAAAAAATCTCTCTCTTTGAACAAAGGCAAATGTGAATTCAGTAAGGACAACATAAGAAAATGAAAAGCAATCTAGAAGATACCAACGCCTGTCAATATCAAGGAAGTCAAAAGTTTTCTTGGTCTTACAAGCTATGTCTCCCACTTCAATCCAAAACTGCGCAGCTGTCACCAAACCACTTCAAGACCTCACTCACAAGGACACAGATTGGGAAACAGACCACAGAACATGGCAGTGCACTGAAATCAAGGCTGACCAACAATAATGTCATGGCTTACAGCAATCTGATCTGTCAGTAGAAGTAGATGCTAGCCCATTCGGACTATGAGCTCTTCTTGCACAACGAGATGAGAAAAAAACAAACCATATCGTTGCCTTTGCCAGTTGTGCATTGAGTAGATGCCAAGTCCAGATGTTCACAGGTTGAGAAAACACTCACTGTCGTATGGGCTTGCAAGCATTTTTATCTGTAATTCTTTGGTCTTCCTTCCACTGTCATATCAGATCATAAAGTCTCTTCAGAACATTCTCAGGAATCCAACATCATGACCATCAGCATATAGAGAACACTGGAATCTTCGCCTTCAGTCATATGATTTCACTGTATATTATCAACCAGTTGAAAATAATCCTGCAGAATCCTGCAGACTTCTTCAGTTGACACCAAGCTGAGAAACTTGATGTCAAGACAAGCCATGCATCTATGCTTGCTGAAGAATATATCAGTTTTCTCGTTGATCTTACAGTCCCAAAAGCAAGAAAAACTGAAAAAAGCAACAAATGAAAATCCAATGCTATAAGCCGTTCAGTATGCCATCAAAACAGGTGTATGGCAAACTCCATTAGACATCACAGTTGACACATCTGATTTCCAGATCTTCAAGACAGTTTGCGATGAATTGTTAGTCAGTGAAGAACATCAAATGATCTTGCGATGAACAGAGACTGTCATCCCTAAAGTTTTCAACAGCAAACTATAAACATAGCACACGAAGGCTATCAAGGCATCATCAAAGCAAAGACACTTCTTCGTGAAAAGATATGGTTTCCGCATATGGATCGTCAACTGAAAGACAAGATCAAGCATTGTCTTAGTGTCACCATCCCAGTTTAAATTCTCTACCAGCAGCTGCAGCCAAGGCCCCTTCTCTGGCACATTTCAGGAGGGAGTTCAGCAAACTTCACTTTTAAAATACAGCCACTGTATGTGTTGTCGTGTGGAAGTGTGTGTGAAAAGTTGGCAGGCCTGGACTAGCCTAATGCTTGTTATGGGGCAGATAGTGAGCTTGGTAACCCTCTTGAAAAGGTGAACGTGGGTTGCCTCCTGCAGCTCCACACTTTGCTGGTTTTTTGTTTGTTTGTTTTTGTAGGCTAGCTGGTAGGTAAGTTAGTGGGGGAGGGGTGTGGTATGAATGCTGTCTTTTAAACAATAAAGTAGGATTTTTTTTTTTTTCAAACAAATGCGCACACCCGAGTCACTTAAAGTCTATGGAGACGACGTGACGATTGATTTGAATATTGAAGATTCTAGCACATTGGCAACAATCCCTGATCACTCCAAATTTCTTCCAGTTTTGCGCAAAATTGCTACCTTCAGTATTTCCTTTAGTCGGTAAGGGAACGTTAGCAGTGTACTAACACTGATTCGACATGATGAACTGTTTATTGCTATTGTCTATTCTAAAAACGAAAGTTCACTTGGTCACCAACGTAATCTAATGGTAGTTACTTTCGTCATTAAGTTGGCATTCACATGGCAGAATGGAATAAAAGTATACTCACTTCGTGTTCCATCATGTTATTGCATGTGGTAAGTTCCTCTTGCTTCACTAAACGATCTCACTTCTGATCCCATGTCGAGTCAGCCAAGTGAACGTTGTACATGTATACGTTCGTTCGGTGGCTTCCAGTGGCACATATTAGTTCTTTATAACGCAGCGAACATCCCTCCTTACTTTTCATTGGCTAATATTATCAGAGCCAAAACTATAATCTACAAAGAACTATAACTCTTCACCTACTTAAACAGTAAACAAGTAGGGTAATTCCTGTTCCCATAAGAAAACCTAACACAGAGCATAACACTACACATCTATGCACAGAGTAACTTTAATTCAAGACTGGCACAGCCTTTTAAACTTGAATAAAGTCAGACAATACAAAGACGAACAATCTAATTGTGGGGGAAAAACAAGCTCAGGCCAACACTCAACTGTCTTCATAGTAATGATTTGGCAAAGATTTGGACTTATTGGGGGGGGGGGGGGGGGGGGGGGGGGGGGAATGATGGAGAAACTGGAACATGAAATGAAGAAAAATATATATATATATGAAAAAAACTTTACTAGCTGCGTGAAGGAACCATTGCAATCCCTTTTAAAGGCAGATCTACTTGTATTGCCTGCTCCGAGGCCTTTCGTCGGCTGGATCGGAACATGTCCGATTAACCGTTATATTCTCTCTTACACTCAAAGCTGCACCTGTTTTTTTCAGAAGATCAGCCAGTACCAAAACATATTAATCGCACAGTCTATCCCTTGACCCATACTATACATGACTGTGAGGCAGATCTCATGTTCGTTTCTTTGTATGTGCAAACACGATCCAAATGGCCCTCATTTTCCTGTCGTCTGCTAGACTTTTCACTCCAAAATCCTTATGCCCTACCAATGGCGGAGAAACACTTTCTGCTTTCTTTTTCTTTTTACTTTATCTTTTTTGTTTGGGTGATATCTGGCATTGAATTAATTCACTAATACTAAATTCCAGGATGAAAATCATCTTTTGCAGATTAAACTTTTTTTGCGCGCGCGCGATTTTTATCTGAACTGCGTTGCTACTACTGGACCTTCGCTGTACATAACCCCCAAATCTGACAATGTAGATTTGACCAAACATGCTTAAAATCATTCTTTATCCTATCTGTAGAATAAAAAAAAAGTATAAGACTACCATAAGAAAGCTCAGCTGGAGAGTATAGCTGATGCCACTCAGGCAGACATCATTATTGGTACAGTCATGGTGGGACGGTGACGTGAACGAGAATGAAGTATTCCATCAGGTTACAAACCTTAAGGAATAGGTCTTCAGAGAGCAACGGTGGAGTCTTTACCCTTGTATCGTCAGAGCAAGAAAGTGACGAACTGGAAGAGCTCAAGGCCGACAAAGTATCGGATAGTGAGATACTGTGGATGAGAGTGAAGGCGAGAAGGGACAAGAGCCTCAACATCTGTGCCTTTTACCTGGCCCAAGCATACCAACGTCCTGGCTGTCTAAAAGACCTGGAAACAACCCTCCGGAAGATTCCAGACGGCTCCATGTGTGGGTAGGAGGCGACTTTTAACCTCCCAGACATTGACTGGAGGTCAGACTCAGTAAAAACCCAATGCATCACAGCCGACCCTGTCTTCTGAGTTGAACCATAGCTAGTGATGCCCACCTAGAGCAAGTGGTCCTAGAACCAACAAGGATCGCTAAGTATTCTGCCGCCACTGTCGATATCTTCTTCACAAACAACAAATCACTAATCAACAAGGTCAAAGTCATTCTTGGGATTTCAGACCATGAAGCTATCTTTGTAGAGTTGTCCCTTCGTCCAGTCTTCTGTAAGAAGCACACAAGGAATGTCCTCATTTTTAGAAGAGCAGATTTCACCTCCATTAGGGACAAACTGAAGGAATCATATCAAGAATTCAAAGATGCAGCCAACTGTAAGGGGGTGAACGACCTATGGGTGAAGTTCCAGACCCTCTTGGCTACCCTCATCAATGACCATGTTCCCACAAAACAGATAAGGAACAACATGAATGGCAGGCCCTGGATAACACCCCCATGTCAAGAACAGACAAGAAGAAACTACTCCAACAAATACAAGTCTTCTTCTGATGGAGCAGTTAAGGAGAGGTATACCAGAGCCTAGGCCAGGGTACAGAGGGAAGAGCGTAGGAACTACTGGCATATATAAAACACCTGATCGACCCCCCAGAAGAAGGCGACTCTGAAAACGATGATGGCAGCAACCAGAAAAAATTCTGGAGCTATGTGAAGACACTAAGGAAAGATAGCACTGGTAGTGCCCCTCTGAGACACCTAGGAAGACTTTTCTCCGTGGCAAGGCAAGAGACAAAGCCAACATCCTGAGCAATCAGTGCAAATCTGTCTTCACCAAAGAAGACCTTCGAGATATCCCATCTCCAACAGGGATTCCCTCCCCAGCCATGAACAACATCACTGTGTCTGAGGAAGGAGTGAGGCAGTTACTCCGAAGACCAACCTACACAAGGCAGCAGGTCCGGACAAAATTCTAGCAAGAGTCCTGAAAGAATACGCCGACGAATTAGTGCCCATATTAACATTGATTTTTTTTTTTCCAACACCCTAACTGAGGAATGTATTCCTGAGAACTTGAAGATGGCTAAAGTAACAGCAGTCTTAAAAAAAAGGGGACAGGATCAACCCAGCAAATTACAGACCAGTTTCACTGACCAGCCTATGTTGCAAATTACAGGAGCACATCATAGCAAGTAACATCATTCAACACCTCACAGAACATAACACACTCACGGACTGCCACACGGCTTCAGAGCCAGAAGAAGCTGTGAGACACAACTCCTCACGCTGTCACACGAGATCGCCTCTAGTCTGGACAAATGGATCCAAACTGACATGACCATCTTAGACTTTTCTGAAGCATTTGACAAAGTGCCCCATGAGCGTCTCCTTAAGAAACTGAACCACTATGGTAACCGAGGATCAACCTGGCATGGATAAGAGCCTTCTTGTCCCATCGTACTCAGCAGGTAGTAGTCGATGGCGCTAAGTCCGAGCAGGCCCCAGTTGTCAATGGTGTACCACAAGGCACAGTTTTGGGCCGTCTTCTCTTCCTGGTCTTCATTAACGACTTCACTGACCAGCTCCACTCAAGAACTAGGCTGTTCGCTGACGACTGCATTGTTTACAAAGAAGTCAGGAACCAGAATGACTGCCGTTTACTGCAGGAGGACTTAAACACACTGTCCAAGTGGGAACAGAGATGGAGTATGGAATTCCACGCACAGAAATGCAATACCATATCCTGCACCAGATCCAGGGACCCCATCATATTTAGGCACAAACTGAAAGGTCACACCCTGGAACGAACAGCTGATCCAAATACCTGGGAGTTAATATCTCAGAAGATCTAAGCTGGACCAGCCATATCAACTGCTCCTCCACCAAAAAGGCCAGCAGCATGATAGGGTTCCTGAGGTGGGACCTGAGGGTAGCGAACCAGGCAACCAAGTCCAGTGCCTACAAGACCCTAGTTCGCCCCCACCTCGAATACTGCAGTACAGTCTGGAACCCGTACACCGCAAACAAAACTAAACAGATAGAAGCAGTACAGAGGGGAGCAGCCAGATACGTCATCAGCCGCTATGATTACACCTGTAGCGTTACTGGTCTGCTCACTGACCTCAAATGGGAATCCCTGGAGTCCAGGAGGACGAAAGCCCAACTAACAATGTTCTACAAGTCTGTGAACAACCTTGTGGACATTCCCCCAGAGGAGTACCTGACACAGCATCCGCCAGAACAAGAGCCAACCACTCCAAGAAATTCTGTCACCTTAGATCAAAAACCGACGTTCTCAAGTATAGCTTCTTTCACCGAACCATCCCAGTTTGGAATTCTCTACCGGCAGCTGCAGCCGAGGTCCCCACTCTGGCACATTTCAGGAAGGAGCTCAGCAAACTTTACTTTTAAAATACAGCCACTGTATGTGTTGTAGTGTGGAAGTGTGTGTGAATGGTTGGCGGGCCTGGACTAGTCTAATGCTTCTTCTGGGGCAAGATAGAGAGCAGGGTAACCCTTCTTGGAAAGGTGAACGTGGGTAGCCTTCCTGCAGCTCCACACTTAGCTCTGTGTGTGTGTGTGTGTGTGTGTGTGTGTGTGTGTAGGCTTGCTGGTAGGGAAGTTGGGGGGAAGAGTGTGGTATGAATGCTGTCTTTTAAACAAGAAAGTAGGATAAAAAAAAAAAAAAAATGCGCACACCCGTGTCACTTAAAGTCTATGGAGACGACGTGACGATTGATTTGAAGATCTGAAGACCATTCAAGCATTTTCAGAGATACAATACTGGCTGACTCCATGAACCGACTTCAAAAAGTGGAGAATGGAATAGAAAGCCCTGCCTGGCATGAAATAATGCGCAGCCTTTCATCGGAGAGACTCATATGGATGTACTGCCCTGGACATGCAGGAGTTAAAGAAAATGAGAGAGCAGACACACTGGCAGGCAAGACAATGATAAGAACTGGATTACAGCTTGGCAGCATAGGTGCCATTGGGGTGATCATGTCGCATCTGACAGCATATATTTGACGCTGGTTCCACTTCCCTCTCAACTCAAAATGGACCTTTAAAAGAAAATTAAGTACTGTATCCACCAAACATGAACAAACAAATCACAAGACAAAAACACGACGCGTTTCAGTCCCGTAGGCCTTCTTCAGGCAAGAGAAGCAACACTCAGGACAATGAAAATTAAGAATGAGCAATCACTTGTCTCACTGAATTCGGCTAAAGATGGGCGTTGAACATGGACATTCTGAGTGTGTGTTACAATCTGAGACGGGACTTGTGTCTGACAATACACATTCTTGCCTACACTCGGCTATTGAAAATTGAAAATTATATAATCCCCATCACTAAGATTTGACGCGCGTGAGTGTGTATGTAAAAATTGAGTGTTATTTCTGTTCTACTACATTTGTTCCGAATACTGGTGAAAAGATGCTGCAACGAAAAATAACTCCCGTCGTCTGCCGTCTGCCGCCAAAAGACAAGAGGTGATAAGTCAGAAAGTTCCCCAAAGTTTGATGAGTTTTTCATGTATGTGTGGATGTTCGGGTTCTGGTGCTGGTACGTTATAGCAGTCAGCACTGATCATTAGTATACAAAGAAGACTGTGTACCGATCTCTTGTGGCTGTGACAGCTGGGGTTGTGGCTGGTTTCACTCGGTCACTGCTCACAGGGTAAGAAATAAGTCGGATACACACACACACACACACACACACACACACTCAGCCTCCCCCCCCTCCCCCCCCCCCCCCCCCCAAATCCCTTATACCTCCTTTTCACTTTTCACTTCAGTCAAAGAGCGTCAAGGGCGGACAGAAATGCTCATTCATTGAAAACTGAACTTGAAGAGTTGGTAGTGATGGTTATGGTGGGAAATGAGGGAGAAGGGTTGGCGGGGGGGGGGGGGGGGGGGGGGGGGGGGGGGGGCGGTAGGGAATGATGTGCTACTATATTTGACTTTGCTGGTAAAGCTGCAGTTTATTGCCATAAACTCCAAAGTCAGTTCTCTTGGGGGTTGTGTACAGGGAGTGTTTTGCAATATGATTAGAGTCTTATTTTTTCGGCTTGTTGGAACACATTTGGACGAGTCTTCATCAGGTGGCCAGAATGTTTTTCTGTTGCAAGTGACTCAGTCTGGCTGAAGTGAAAGAAAAAAAAAAAGGTTATTGTCAGGTGACACAGACCCAGTAGTTCACAGAGTAAAAAACAGATAAATTCTACTCCAGATGTGCAGAAGTTTTAAAAGATACATTTTGAGCAGCATGTTGGGACCAGTATTTGTTTTTGTTACTGTAGATTTTCCTGAATCGTTTATCTGATTGCAGATGGAGTACATGCAAAGTGATGATAGCAGATAACTAAAGTATGTAACTCTGGCAATGACAGACTCAAAAAGAGCATAATGAAATGTAAAAAGTTATTTATGCCTTGCCACTTGATGACAGAATGGTTGAATACATGGGATTCATATTTTCATGCCTATAAGTATAAAGTAGTGAATATTGGAAAGAATATATATCTATATAATATGATTTCACAGGTAAAAAATTCTCACTAAAACTTGCACTGCACCTCAACAAACAACAACATTAACAGGTATTGATTTGAATAAAATGAACGTTTAAAGAAGTTGAACATCTTTTCCAACAGAAATGATTTTTATTTTCAAATTTTTGTGCTTTCCTGTTTTGAAGAGCATATCACTGAAGTGTCACTGAAATGTTCCAACATCCCTGGTTTTGCAGAAATTTGTTTAGGGGTAAGTGGGAGAATGTCACTCATCATTTCAATAAGCAAAATAATTTTGCAGGTAACAATTCTCACTAAAACACACACCGCGCCTCAACAAAATGATGCCAGCAGATATTTGAAAATAAAAATCATTTCTATGGGAAAAGATATTCAACTTGCTTTAGTATTCTTTTTATATATATATATCACTATGAAATGTACACATAAATCATTAAAGGATGAAAAGTTTACCATAGTCACTGAACATGACAAACGGATTTGGGTATCATTTTTGATGGCGTGTTTAGGCATATTTATAATGCAATAGATCAAGCAATAGAGACAATGAAATCTGTAAGTGTGCATATCTGACAATGATAGCATTGGATGGGGTTCCAGTGGGTTCCCATTGCTTTCTCTTACTGACCATCTGAGTCATAATATGCTATGACTGGTATCACTCTTCCTAGTGGCAATACTACTATAGTTACTAATATCATGATCATTTTTGGGTTATGCTGACATTGTTCTTGGTGTTGGGCAAGCAGCTTCATAGATTGAAAGCTTCTGCTATAATTTGAAGTAGCCAACTATGGGTTTGATTCAAAGAGAGAAAAAGAGAGAATCCGGCTATTGACATTTCTTCAAATGTCATCATGGGGACATCATGATCAACTCTGTACATATTCCTCCTCACCATACCCTTCACTATGACACTAGTAACTCCCAAGTGCTGCAGTATGCTACTGATTGAGTCCTACTACAGGAACTACAGGAAGGATGGATTCTTTCCCATGCACTGGGAGAGAACGGAACGACCTTCCAGCTGAGGCAGTAACATCAGCCTAGCTGGAGGGCTTCAAATCCTGGATATAACCCCCATCCCCCTCCCCCCTTCCCTTCCCCCCTACCCCACCCCACCCCTCTCTTGTTCCCCATCACCCTTCTCCCGCATCTGTTGTCCTCCCCACCCACTAAGGAGAAGGCCTGAGCATATTCATGGGTGTCCCCCAAGCCTTTTTTCCGTTCCCCACCACTTCAAGCTGTTGATCCAGGCAGCATCTTCATATCTATTCTGTGATTACCGGAAACCCTTTTTTAGTGTCAGAATCTTCAACTGGTTGAAGGTGGACAGGTAAGAAAACATAAAATAAAAAAAGAAGAAGCACAAGAAGAGAGAGAGAGAGAGAAGAGAGAGAGAGAGAGAGAGAGAGAGAGAGAGAGAGGTAATGAGTAGGGGGAACTGAGGTAGTGGGTATTGTTACCAGGCGCAATACTTGTCCGCCATGAAGGGGTTAGGCGAAGTCCAATCCTGTCTTGTAATATTATAGAACTGGGTCTACCTTAGATTAGGAAGGTGACTACACTTAGCTTCCTGGTCATCAACGTCTGACAGGGAGAGAGGGGAAAAGGACAGATCTGAAACTTCTATGGCCATTCTTCATAAATGAACTTTAGGGGGTAGCAACAGAGATTGTGAAGTAACAACGAAACATATTTTCTTACTTAAAATTAAAGCCCGTGATCCAAGTTCTTTGTAGAGAAGTTAGGACACACTAAAAACTGATTCCTAATTTTAAGTGTGAATGATGTTTCACAAAGGAGAGAGCATAACCTGGTTGCTGGAGCTTGACTGAATTATTGTATTGGACCTACTCAATTTGGAACTGCTTTGAATTGGCTGTGAAGTTGATTTAACAATCCCTTTGTCTGAAGTTTAACTTATTAAGTTAATTCTACAGCATTGTGAATTCAAATATTTCAGCCTTCTGAATGAAGAGAGTAACTTACATGAACCAAAATTAGAAATGTAGGTGAACCAGTCACAATCTGATTATCACTGGAGAGTCAACTTACACTGATTTCTGTTTTAGGAGAGTTTTCATATGGTTACTTCCCATTGCGTGTACCGATTGGAAGAATTTGAGGGACCTCCCCAAACCAGCCCAAACCTGGATTTGGATCTTAAAATGGCCCCAGGGTTACTTTTGTCAGTCATTTACATAGACCAAAATTTTTGATTTGAGAATCAGAAAAATAGTCCGGTTATGTAAATAAATATTGTTCATCTCTCCATCACCTTAATCAGGTTGTTTGGAGGCAACACATCGAGGAGACATTACAGTGCTGCAAAGTCACTTGATGGTCTTAAATGGTGCCTGCTCTGATCCAGTGTCTCCGCAAATATAAACCAGTGATCTTGTTGCTGATTTTACCGGTTGTTTCTACCCATGCTGTCACTGAATATTAGGAAGAAAACCAGCACTGTGTTGCACAGTTGTTGGTATGCATGTTGGTGTGTTTCAAACAACTTCCTCAAGTCACTGTAGTAATGTACACAAATGCACCATAATGAAATTTATTATAGTAATAATATTTGGTATTATATATATATTTTGGTATTTTATATATATATATATATATAATTTAGTCCCTTGCGGATTCATTCCAAGAACTGGCCCTCAGCACTTGTGTCTTAAGAGGTTATCTTTTTATGTTTTCTACTTTTCACAAGAAAATGTAGCTTGTTTTGCTCTTTCATGATTTTCTTTTGCTTCTTAGGTGGCTCCTTTAGTTAGTTTTTTGAAAAACTCAACAAACATACTAGGGTATTGCACACCAGCCTTTTTCTGGTATAGCATTATTTTAAAACCAAAAAGGCAGAGGAGTCAAATTACCACTTTCTGCGGTCACTGAGGAGAAACAATCAGGTTTCGAAATACGGGTATCTGACCAGGCGTTATATGTTAGTGAGTTTTCTCCCCATTGGAGATGGTCTTTCTCTTTGGAGACTATAAGCTTGCTGAAGGTTCATTTTGAGAAGCATTTATTTATTCCCCATTCACCCACTCAAGCACATACTGTCAGTTAGACAGAATCATCTACCACTGCAGATATGAAGGCTTACCACCCCCTCTGTTTTTCTACAATCTGAGACATAAGAGCAAGCTTTGTTTATAATTCAATATATATATATATATATATATATATATATTGGTATTATATGAGTTTGTCTCTTAGTCACAGCAGTGTGGCCAACAGTACCCCTTGTCACAGACCTAAGTATAGCTCTGGCACCGCTTGCCAACATTAACAAACACCCAGGTGGTGGGAAAGCCCGCTCTTTGTCTCTGCCAGCCATTGCTGACATGCTACCATCACCTCACATCCACCTGGACTCTCTCTGGGTGAAGACAGTCTGATGTTCTCTCTCAGTCTCTGTGTAATCTTAACGTAGCATTTAGTGAACAGAGTGAAAGCCTGGGCTTCGTTCTCTCTGGATGTAACAAGTGAAAGAACCCACAACAATATTACAGTCAGCATGGGCTCAAGGCATGAATCCCTTCCACTTCAGTCTTTAAACATTTTCATCATTGGACCTGCTCTGTTTTGTTGTAGTGGTGATTTTTTTTTTTTTTTTCCAGAGAACAAAAAATGTGTTTCTTGTAATACGTCTGTTAATTTTTTCTTTGCTCTTTCCAGTGTGACTGACAGCCCCATTTGGTGGACAGAAGCATGGAAGCATTCTGTCTCATGATAACACTCTTATCATTAATGAACAAAATTAATTAAAGGCAAGACAGTGTTGGTTAGAGAGATGAATTAGGAGGGCACATTTTTTTTTTGTTTGTTTGCAAAGATGATGAGTTTTCATGAGAGGATGTCTAAACTGTACAGTGAATGACCATCTGCTGTTGTGTTACGTTTCTTCCATGGGTGAAAAAAAAAGCATTATATTGTGCTTTGGTGTGTACTAGTTTTGCATTGATCAGTCATTGAAAGGTGACCATTTGAAACAGCAAACAGGCAGAGGTAAGTTAACCAATGAAAATGCCTTCAGTAGATCTTCCAATTTCTTCTTCCTCTGTGTGTGTGTGTGTGTGTGTGTGTGTATGTGTGTGTGTGTGTGTGTGTGTGTGTGTGTGTGTGTGTGTGTGTGTGTGTTTTTCAAGTGATTTCATCTTTTTTTTAAACTACAGGTAGTAGATTATCCGGAGCCATTGCTCATCAGCTAAGTTCAGCTGGGAGAGAACTTTCTCATGTGTGTTAAATTTTTCCCGCTTGACTTGCTCAGAATCTGTTGATGTCAGCAGGCAAGTATATGATCAAGGACTAAAGTCAGAACAAGGAAAATTAAATTTCTATACCTTTCAGGCTCACGGTCCCACCACTTTCTTGTCTTTTCAATTTCCAGCTTTAGATGTTCCTGTGTATGAAAGTGCAGAATGTGAATTTTATGCACATCCTGTTGAACGCATTCCTTGATGTAATGTTTTTTGGTTGCTGACCTGTTTTAGGTTGAGGCAGTGATTAGTAGCCCCAACAGCGACTGGTTGGACATCGGTGACCTTCATGATGGACACTGACCTTCAGGCTACATGCAGTGCCCTTGGATACCACGAAGGCAGCCGCTACATCAAAGAACCGGACTGTTTAGGTGAGTGTCCTGAGAAGATTAAGCATGTGTGACTACTGACTGTTTAGGTGAGTGTTGTGAGAAGATTAAGCATGTGTGACTACTGACTGTTTAGGTGAGTGTTGTGAGAAGATTAAGTGTGTGTGACTACTGACTGTTTAGGTGAGTGTTGTGAGAAGATTATGCATGTGTGACTATACTGACTGCTTAGGTGAGTGTCCTGAGAAGATTAAGCATGTGTGACTACTGACTGTTTAGGTGAGTGTCGTGAGAAGCTTAAACATGTGACTACTGACTGTTTAGGTGAGTGTCGTGAGAAGCTTAAACATGTGTGACTACTGACTGTTTAGGTGAGTGTCGTGAGAAGCTTAAACATGTGTGACTACTGACTGTTTAGGTGAGTGTCGTGAGAAGCTTAAACATGTGTGACTACTGACTGTTTAGGTGAGTGTCGTGAGAAGATTAAACATGTGTGACTACTGACTGTTTAGGTGAGTGTCGTGAGAAGATTAAGTGTGTGTGACTACTGACTGTTTAGGTGAGTGTTTGTGAGAAGATTATGCATGTGTGACTACTGACTGCTAGGTGAGTGTCACTGTCCTGAGAAGATTAAGTATGTGTCCCATGTGTTATCTCATACAGAGCCAAATTCATAGATATTTTACAAGCATAGAAGATATGCTTAAAACTTAATCAGATATATTGAATGCTGTGTGCATGTAATGTATTGACAGTAATTGTTAGCTGTATGAATGTTTAAGTTCAAATGTGGGAAGTGTCAGTTCAAACGTGGGAAGTTTCAGTTCAAACGTGGGAAGTGTCAGTTCAAATGTGGGAAGTTTCAGTTCAAATGTGGGAAGTTTCAGATCACACGTGGGAAGTTTCAGTTCAGATGTGGGAAGTGTCAGTTCAAATGTGGGAAGTTTTAGTTCAAATGTTGGAAGTTTTAGTTCAAACATGGGAAGTGTCAGTTCAAAGGTGGGAAAGTTCAAATGTGGGAAGTTTCAGTTCAAATGTGGGAAGTGTCAGTTCAAACGTGGGAAGTGCAAATGTGGGAAGTTTCAGTTCAAATGTGGGAAGTGTCACTGTCAGTTCAAACGTGGGAAGTTTCAGTTCAAACGTGGGAAGTTTCAGTTCAAATGTGGGAAGTTTTAGTTCAAATGTTGGAAGTTTTAGTTCAAACATGGGAAGTGTCAGTTCAAATGTGGGAAGTTTCAGTTCAAACGTGGGAAGTTTCAGTTCAAATGTGGGAAGTTTCAGTTCAAACATGGGAAGTTTCAGTTCAAACGTGGGAAGTTTCAGTTCAAACGTAGGAAGTTTCAGTTCAAACGTAGGAAGTTTCAGTTCAAATGTGGGAAGTTTCAGTTCAAATGTGGGAAGTTTCAGTTCAAATGTGGGAAGTTTTAGTTCAAACATGGGAAGTTTCAGTTCAAACATGGGAAGTTTTAGTTCAAACGTGGGAAGTTTGAGTTCAAACGTGGGAAGTGCAAACGTGGGAAGTTTCAGTTCAAATGTGGGAAGGGGGAAGAAGAGGAGGAACGCAGGCAAACTTAACACAGTCATTGTTTTTCTGAAATTCATGATCTCATTTTTCAGTACTGCTGCTCTAAATTTGATGAAATGATATTGTCACTACAGTAATGTAGCTTTTGTGTGCTGTTACTGTCGGTTAAAAGTGAGTTTTTTTGTTTCTTGCTGATAATTTATTTGTTGTTGTCAACACAGCAGAGATCCATACATTTGATAGTTGACTTCTTCAAACGTTCTGTTATTACAACTGTAATTACCTTAGTTTGTTCTTTGTTCTGGTGATAAAAAAAGATTTCTTATTTGTCATTTTTTTTTTTCCTTTGCAGAAACTGTGAAGGAACTTATTCGTTTCCTTCGTCGTGAGGATGATACGTGCGATGTCCGACGTCAGTTAGGACATGCCCAGATTTTACAGAATGATTTGCTGTATTTGGTAAAGCAACACCATTCTGACAAACCTCTTTTTGACACAGTTATCAGGTAGGTTGTGCCTTCAAAACAAAACAAACCAAAACAAACCTTCCACCTCTCACCCCATTCAAATGTAGCCAAGCCAACAAAGCCAGTGTTATAGCTTTCATTTTTTTCTTTCAAAGCTGGTATACTTTTCTGTTCTTTTTTCCCGAAAGCCAATATTACAATCGTCTGCTCCTTTTTTCCAGTTCTAAGCTAGCAATATAGAGATTCTCTTCCTTTTCTCCACTTCAGAGTTAGTGATACAGATTTCTATTCCTTTTTCTCCAGTTCAAAGCTAGTGATATAGATTTCTGTTCCTTTTCTCCACTTCAAAGCTAGTAATAGAGATTTCTATTCCTCTTCTCCAGTTCAAAGCTAGTAATATAGATTTCTATATTCATTTTCTCAAGTTCAAAGCTAGTAACATAGATTTCTATGCCTTTTTTCAGTTTAAAAAGCTGGTAATACAGATTTCTAATTCTATTCCTTTTCCTCAGTTCCAAGCTAGTACTATAAATTTCTATTCCTTTTTCTCCAGTTCAAAGCTAGAAATATGGATTTCTGTTCCTTTTGTTCAGCTCAAAGCCATTCATATGAGTTTTTGTTCCTTTCACCAGATCAAAGCTAGTGTTGTAATTTTCTTTTAATTTTTTTAGTTCAGAGCCAGAAGTATCACTTTGTTTCTTTAGTTCAAAGCCAGGTGTATATATATATATTTTCAGATCAAAGCCAGTGTTATAGCTTTCTATTTCTTTTCTTCATTTCAAAGCCAGTAGTGTAACTTGTTTTCCATTCGGATCCAAGCCATTATAATTTTCTCTTTTTTTTCATAAGTTCAAAGCCAGTAATATAACTTCTCTTCCTTTTCATAAGTTAAGAGCCAGTGGTATAACTTTCAAAGCCAGTATTACAACTTTCTGTTCTTTTTCCTAACATCAAAGCTAGTGTCACTATTTTCTTTTCTTCAAAGCCGGTGTTGGAACTTTCTGTTCCTTTTTTGTACTCCCAGTTCTTATGGAACAGGGAGTGCTTTACAATGGGAATGAAGAAATGCTGTCTGTGTGTGTGTGTGTGTGTGTGTGTGTGTGTGTGTGTATGTGTGTGTGTGTGTGTGTGTGTGGTCAAAATGTGTTCCACTCACTCACTCCAGACAAAAACTTCTGGGCTGATCTTTCTGTAAATTTGTACATATCTTCATTATGGGTCAAAGATGATGCCCGATGTTTAATTTTACCAGAATAGCTGTTACTAACGGCTATAACGGCCCAAAACAGTATGGAATATCTCAGAAAGTACTTGTATTCAAGATAAACTGGGAGTATGTTTATATGCTTTGCATTTTTTTTTTTTTTTTTTTTTAACCCTTTGCCTGCCACACCCTTTTAAAGCTCTGAGACAACAGTTTGCCAAGCCTTTTTAGTCGCGAAGGGTAATAATTAAAAAAAAAAATCTGGCTCAAAAACTACTGAATAAAAGTGTATGAAACCTATACTTTTCTGAAAGGAAATTGAACACTCTATCTTTTGATAACAATTTCAAACACATTCAAGAACACTGCAAAAAGTTTATGTCCAATGAAATAGGTTTATGTGTTTTTCACACTCAATTTCTAAATATACTATCATATTAGTGTGAAACAAAGCAGTGAATTATTGTTAGAAAACAAAAGAATTATAAGGAAAAATGTATTTCCTTACCTTATGTGAAAAATATAAATCCAAAGTTTTCAAAATTGACCAGATACATGTCCACAGCTACATCTAGGTTGTTTGGAGGTTCAGAAAGAAATTTATGTGTCACTGTTGCTTTTCTTCTTCATCTGTTATCCACCAGTATTATGACTACACAACACAATCACAATGATGATAAAATCACACACATATGTACATAATCATATATACAGGACAGGAGACAGTGACTAATAGTTTTTTCTTTATGTGGTACTCCTGGAAACAAGGCTACACACACAGAGATGGTGTTGAAGGACACTGTCCACACACATAGTTTGTCTCCTTTGGGATGCCCCTCTTGCTGCACACCTTGCACCTCCTGCCTGATGAACACTCCCCCCCCCCCCCCCCCCCCAGTCTTTTCTAAGGTAGTGGGGAAGTGCCTCTCTGTCAGTCATGCAATTTCTTCAGAACGGGGTAGAGCTGCATGTGATGCTGGATTGTCGCCATACAGGTCGCTGATGACTTTGCAGCTGGAACGTCAGAAAATCCAACTTGCTGTGTGTGTGTGTTTTTTGTCTGGCTGGGTGTTGTTAGGTGGCACAAGGGGCTAGGCCAACACAACACCTCTCCCTCTCCCCCTCTCTGCAGCAGCTCCCCGTCCTCTGCCTCTGGTCCCCCGTCCTCTGCCAACACCTGTTGACATAAAATAAAAGTCATGTTCACACACACACACACACACACACACACACACACACACACACACACATACTCTCTCTCTCTCTCTCTCTCTCTCTCTCTCTCTCTCTCTCTCTCTCTCTCTCTCTCACACACACACACACACACACACACACACACACACACACACACACACACATGCACCATTACTACTTCTCACTCAGTCTTGTTTCAAGTATCTACTCAAAAACCATTTGATAGCACACACACACACACACACACACACACACAGTGAAAATCAGAAACACTCACACAAAGTGCCACGCCCACACCCACGCCCACCATGTGAAGTCTTCTGTTTTCTGGTAAATGCCATGTGTGATCAAAACCCATTCATCAGCACACTCGCACACAAGACAATAACTATGAGTCGTACCTGTTCCCCCTCTCCAACGCTTGGCCGCCTTTGTTGACGCGTGCTGGCTTGGCCACGAGCAGGCTGACCCGTTATGTGTGTGCCAGCTGTAGCAGACGACGCTTCTGCTTCGCTCACAGTACTACCCTCCTTTTCTGAGCTGTGATCACTTGACGGGCCTTCGCCCACTTCAAAATCTGGTCAGTGACGCAGTCATACTCTGCCTCCGGCTCTGCTCTGTTCTCACGAGCTATTCTGGCAATGTTGACGTAAACATCACCACCACCACCACCCCCCCCCCCTCTTCTGAACAGCTGATTCATCACCTTCGTCCTCATCCAGCGAGTCTTCTGACTCACTGATGTCATCATAGGCAACAAAGTCTTCGTCCTCAATCAGTTGAAGAACTTCCTCAACATCAGTGGTAACAAACTCGCTGTAGTTTTTTTGGTGCAGGCTTTCTTTTGACGCCACTTGGTCCCACTCGTGGTTCTTCTTCAGCCTGTTGAACTCATGTGAAAATCGGCAGGGGGTGGTATTGGTAACAGCCCAAACTGACCACTTGTCTGCCTCGTTGGATTCTTTCACTCACGAATATTCATCGCAGACATATCGGACTTTCTTATTGGTGTGAATTGGGAAACCCCAAACTAAAGATAAAGATAGGAAAATTCATACGATGACGATCACGGATTTTTTCCGTGCTGATGGCAGATTTTTGCACACGGAACTGTCACGGAAATATCCGTGACGGGGTGGCCAAGGGGTTAAAGCGGATACTTCTGTGTTTGTCATGAATGACTGCTTTGCTGTTTTGTGGTTGTATTATGTTTGGTGAAGTAAAAACTTCATTCAGTAGGTGGGCACTGCCCTGTGCATTCTGGTGCCATGCCCAAAGGAAGGCTTTTTGTTTTTGTTTTGAGTTAATTGCACTGACAGTAGGTTTTCCTTTGATAGTTTGTCACTGTACTCCTAGAGACATCAAAGTTTAAATGCGTCTGGTATTAACACAACAAATAACTGTGTAACGTAAGAATTCTGTGCAGCTGTGTTTATGATACCTTACAGACGAGACTGGATACAGTATCTTGTTCTACAGTGATATGTTTGTATGCAGAATAACTTATGTTTGCAGAATGATTAAAAAAAACGCATTACTAAAACTGGAATCTTTTTATATCTTTTTTTAATTTGCAGTAATGGACTTTAGTATTTTTTTTTTTTTTTCATTTTGAAACTGTTGCAGACTGCTTTATAATTTTGTCCCTTTGAAACTTTCACTTTTATCCTTTTTAGATTTATGTTTGTCTGCAGAATGATTTTTTAAAATCATTATTAAAAAAAATCACTTTCTGGAATTCTTTTATTTCATATTTTTTAGTTGCAGTCACAGACTTTATTTTTTTTTTCCCCATTTCATTTTGGATCTGTTGCAGACTGGTTTAAAATTTTGTCTCTTTCATTAAATTTCTCAGATTTGCTGTGACCACCTTCATTTTTTTTTCCCTGTACCTTTGTCACTGTACCTTTTTTTTTAAACCTTTCATCAACTGCCTTAAGGTCTTTCATTTTTCTGTATACTTTACCGTAATAGTCTCTTTCCTTTTCCTGTTAAACCGTTCAATACTGCTGTTAGCTTCTTTCGCTTTCTTCTTTAAATTTTCAAGCTGTCTTAAAATTTCTTTCCTTTTTAGTTTTGTGGGGGTGTGTTTGTTAATGTTTGTGTTAAACTTTTAACAATTGCTCTACATTTAATTGTCAACTTTAGATCTATGAAAATTTTGCCAACTGCTTTCAGTACCAGTGCTTTTCCTTGGTTCTTCATGGAGAGCACCCTCTGTTGTGCCTGACCTCACCGCTGACAAAGGGTTATGTCTTCAACAGGTTGTTGGTGAATTTGACCCAGCCAGTGCTGGTGTGTTTCAACAACAAGCTGCCAGACGAGAAGGTGCTGCGGCAGTACTGTCTGGAGATCGAGTCCCACCTGCAGCAGTACAAAGAGGTCATGGGAACTGAGATAAAATGAGAGAATGGAAAGGGGTGGGGGGGGGGGTGGGGGTATAGTAAAAGGAAGAATGAGACAGAAAAGATGCGATTAACTATTACTCCAGAATATTTACTTCGAGTCATAGTGCTTCCTTTGTTTTTTTAAAATTTTACTTCTGTTACACATTTTTTATCAAAAATAAATACCTCAGCAGAGATCATATCCCAAATTCCTACAAGCCTCTAGTTATGCGTATGCACATGATAGTGTGTATTCATTGTTTTATATGCGTAAACATGTAGCACACCTTTGTCTTTATGGCAAACTGTGTATTGTGGAAAATGTATATATAGTACAAATACTGAAAGAATTTATGAGATATGCATGTATAAACCTGCCTACTGCTGGATGGATTATGTGATCGTGGTAAAGAGAGAGGTCAGGGCAAAAGGAGCGATGAGACGTTTAGATGTGTACTGCGCACCCTGTACTGTGGAATACACACCGCAGTGTACAGTTTTTCACTTCACATTCTGTTGTTTATTTATACATGTTTCTTATGTTATTTATGTGTGTGTGCACGTGTTTGTATGTGTGTACTCAAACACGCATGTATACACACATGCACGCATACACATGCACACACACACGCACTCACTCATGCATGCATGCACACACACACACACACACACACACACACACACACACACACACACATATATATATATATATATATATGAACGCAGGCACAAACTCACACACAGAGCACACACAGTAGCAGCGCAAAACAGCACAGCAGACCACAACACCACAACACAGTGCAAACTAGAACACAATACAACACAATACAACATAACACAACTCACCGAAGTGCCACACCACACCTCAAAGCACATCGCATGCACTCATGTGTGCACACACAAACACACATGCATGCACACACACACACACACACACACACACACACACACACACACACACACACACACTCATACACGCACGCACGCATACACGCACGCACACACACACACACACACACACACACACACACACACACACACACACACACACACACACACACACACACACACGCAGCCATGAAATAAGTCGCTACAGAAGCATATATACCAACACTGATTTGTCCTCACTGGGAAGCTTAAGAAGACCAGTTTCCAGATGATGCAGAATCTTGTTCCGAAGTTTATTGACTGGTAAATTGGTGATTTGGTGGGGTGGGTGGGGTGGGGGGATGAACAAGGCTGTTTTCTTGTACTGGCAGACTAGTTGAATGTCAAGAGTATGCCCTATGTGTGCGCGTGTGCAGGCTTTTGTGGATGAAGAGCTGTTCACTGTGCTGAGCAGGAAGATGACGGGACTGCTGCAGCTGGTGAGAGTACAACAGTCTGCAGTTGTTTAAATGAAATTTTAAAAGGATTTCAAGGTAAATCCTGCCAGTTAACAGGGACAAACGAATTACAAGACAAAACATGATGCGTTTCGACCTCTTAGGTCTTCTTCCGGCAAGAGAAACAACATTCAGGACAATGAAAACAAAGAACGAGCAGTCAGTTATCTTTTCATGGTCAGCGCAAGATAGGCCACTTATCGTCTAAAATTCAGCGTGATATAGGCCATCTTGCGCCAGATTTGAGGGGGTATGTGATTGCATCTTCTTCTTCGTTTTCATTGACCTGAATGTAGTTTACCTTGCCTGAAGAAGACCCAAGAGGTCGAAATGCCTTGCGTTTTGTCTTGTAAGTTGTTTGTTCATTTTAGCCAGCGGAGTTAGTTTAAATTCCTCTAAAAATTTTGTTTCAAATTCAGCGTGCTGTCACCTCACTTCGAAGCTAACTGCCGTTTTTAGTTAATTTCCATGTTTTTTTGTGTTTGGTCCTGTAATGGCAGTTTTGGATAGAAGTCAAGTTGGACTAGAGAGCATTAAATTGTGAAGTGTTATGAATTGCCTTTAGCCATGGTACTGATCAGTTCCTGGCCTAACAACCTTTATTCATTTATCTGATAGGTGTTGAATTTTCTAAAGAGATGCATTGTGGTGGCTGAGCAGCAGCATTGTGTTTTGCCCTGTGAAGTGCACTTTGTGGCCTGCCATTGCTAGTGAGAGTGTATTATTATACTACAAGCAGTATTATTCGTCCTGCCCCAACCTTCCCCTTATCATCATTTTCATCACTATTATTATTGCTATTATCATGATTATTATTATCATTCTTACTTTAATGCGCATTGTCCCCTTCGCAACAGCCTCGTTTTCATTCCACCTCCATTTTGCACCCAGTTTGAGGAGATAGGTGATTGGTTGGTCTTCGTTGTCATCGTCTTGAGTTCGTCTTGCCTCAGGAAGGTTTCAAAGTGAGGTGACTGCAGGCAGAAATTGAAACGAACATGAAAGGTTTACTGTTCCGCCGAATGAAAGAGACAAGAGTTTGTAATTAGTTGGTCTCTTTCATGTGGCGGAACAGTAAATCTTCTTTTTAAGTTTGCCTGAAGAAGAGCAAAGAGGTTGAAATGTGTCCTGTTTTGTGTGGCAATTTGTCTTTTTTTGTTCTTTTTTTTTTTTGCAGAGTCATATTGTGGATCAGTTCAAGTCTGTTCAGAGGATCCTTGGGACATGCTTATGTGCAGTGTTTCTTTGGTTTTACCACCAGCCTCTGGCGTTAATGACTGAAAGCTTGTGAGAAATAATATTGGTGTAAAAACTGGAGAAATAAATACCTTACTTAGACACCTATTTCTTCCTCTTTTTCCTTTTTCGTTATTTTTGGAATTCCATCTGAATTTCAACTCTGCTGAACGTCTGATTGTCTTAACCTTAATTGTTTTGGCTTATATTGCATGTATATTGTAAAAAGGTGCCAGTGATGTAAAACATGTATGGGTGCAAAATCCTGAGAGTAGTAATTGAACCGATGGAGGTAACTCAAAAGTTGTCTCAGGATGAATCGAGGTTTTTCATCATGGAGTGGTGACTTCCAGTTTCCGTTAGTCAGTGTGCTGCTTAGTCAAAATTATTAGATGTAATGGAGGCAGTGTTGTCACAGGCCCTCAAGGAAAAAAAAAAAGGAAAGAAAGGAAGGAACCAAAATTTTTTTTTTTTTTTTTTCTGTCCCAACCTCTGCGCCACCTCAGAGGCAGTGCACCCACGCCGCTCATTCCGACACCCTGTCCACAGCCACGGCCCGGTCGGCCCCCGCCGCAGCCCCGGTACCGGCAATCCACAGGCAGCAGTCAATGTCAAGTCGTCAAGAGGCCCCACCGGAGGAGACACTGCACTGCTGCCGAGTCACTTCAGTGGTGTTCAGTGGCGCCTGTTCTGATCTAACATACGCAGGACACCACCTACTAAGCCCCCTACTAACGACAATAATTGCTTAGTCGCGGAGCCGGCGTGAGTGAGCTCTCCCTCCGAGGGCGCCACCACGTCCGTCCAACGACAGCCCCCATGGACCGCCGATACCGGTGACCCCAACGGAACCAAACCAAGGCCACAGACGTGGAGAGGACATCGAAACTGAGGTCACCATGAGAGCAGGGCATGAAGGGCCACAGAATTTGAGACTTTTTTTTTTTTTTTTTTTTTAATGCTGATCGATGAGAATGAGGATGATTATGATGATGCTACGGATTTCCATTTCGGTCTGAGACTACATGACAGGGTTGTACTCTACGCTTCCTTTCATAATATATCCCAGCGTCAACCAGGCCCGAGAGATACAGACACCTGCAGTGTTGGTCAGCAAATTTGAGCAACACTCTCAGAACGCATCCATTAAGTGGATGAAAACTCGACTGTGTGGTCCCAGTCTTCCCAACTGAGTCCGCAACAAACTCAACTCTGGGTAGGAGCCGGTCGGGGCAGAAAAAAAAACCACATGACTTCTGATGGGATTCAAACCCACGACCTCCCAGCCGGGAGTCCGCGACGCTAACCACTTCGCCAGGCGGCTGGTTGGAACCAAAATTTTTGTGTGTCGGTGAGATTGACAATGGCAGATAATGTTGTCAGAAAAACATGCACTGACTACAACTCGTGCAAGATCAATTTCAGTATCGCTCACTGGGGCCAATTCCTCATTGACCACTCTCCTGTGACAACAGACATTCTTCACTTCTCTGCAGGGGGCAGGAATAGCTCAGTGGTAGAGCACCAGACTCATAATCTTTGTGATCCTGCGGTTGCGGGCTTGAATCTCCGCCGGGCCGTTTCGGTACAGGGTTTTTTTTTTTTTTCCCTCCCTCGGAGTTAACATTGGTTCTGACTCAATTTCCCATACAGTCCTTCGAATGAGACTATAAACCAAGGTTCTGTGTGTGAACGCACGCTTGACACATTGCACACACGTAAATCCAACCACCAACTTTCAGAAGAGAAGGCCAGTTTGGTCATTGGTATGGATGACAAGTTACACATAGCATGCACCTTCCCTGAAGTTGGAATATGGCTGCCTTAATGACAGGATCAAAAAATGTTCATACACCTAAAACTCGACTCCTTTTGTTGGGTATATGGGATTGATCCTTGCCTGTCTATACAGGGAGTGTCCGCAGGAATATTGGCCTGTGTATGCAGAAAAAAAAAGAAAGAAAAAAGGAAAAGAAACTACTCTGCTGTCATGGTTGTGGAGAAGTCCAGCAGGAGCATGTGCAGGGCCTGGAGGTGGGGTGTGGGTGTGGCCTGGTACCCTGAAGGGGAGGAGTGAGTGTGGGTGTTGTTGCAGGACTGGGAGCACCGGCACGAGGAAGACAAACTCATGCTGGAGAGAATGCTGGTGCTGGTGCGCAACGTGCTGCACATCCCCCCCGACCTGGCCTCCGAACAGGTGAGAACGCCTGGGAGTGGGTGGGGCTTGGGTTGATGATGAGCTGGTGATTGTTGTCCTTTGGAACAGCCCTCAGCTGGGCCATAAGCAACATTGTCTCTCTCTTTTCTAGTGGTTTGATATATACGGTTGTAGAACGTGATTTTTTTTTAATTTATTTTTTTTTATAGCCCTTTGATCTTCTCTGGAGTGTGAATTGTTTCCCTTCATCAAATCTGGTTTAGAATAGTCTCTGTGGGGGGAGAGAGAGAGACAGAAAGAAAGAGAGAGAGAGAGAGAATGTTGCTTACAGCCTAGCCGATCGTGAAGGGCCAGATCAGGGCTGTCACTGTGTTCAAGTCAACTCACAAGTCATTTTGAAAAAAAAAAAAGAAGAAAAAACAAGCTGGTTCAAACAATCTGTGGGGATGCCAGGGGCTTGTTCAGTGCAAAATGTATCTACACCATGTAAAAATTCTGTGCTGGTCTTTTCCTCTTCTTTCACTCACTTTCGACTTTTCATCTTTGTTTTCACCACTTGTTCTTGTCACATCTTCTGACTTTGTGGCCTGTTCACCCCATCGTTGTACTTCAAAGTGATGACAGTCTTTGTTTCTTTTGTTACAGTTGTTAACAAGCTACCTTCTTTATTTTTTTTTTTCTTTTCGTTTTTTTTTTGTTTTATTCAATCGAGTGACTAGGTAGAGATGCTGTGGACATTATCCAGAGTAGACTCCACCTTTCCTTGTGGTGAGGTCTGTTAGGATGGCTTTTTTTTTTTTTTACTCTCTGCATATTTTTGGTGGTTTTGATATGCTTACGACTTCTGTTATTCTCATTATCTTGGGTTGATAAATCAAGTGGTGGCAGACACCCTCAGTTAGTCCGTGTCTACCTTAAGGATATCAGCAGAGAAGATATCTGAAATTTGTTGTGTACATTAACATATTATATTATGGTATATAACATATCGTGTTCATTGTTTTTTTTTTTTTTTTATTTATTTTTTCTTTCTTCAGGACAAGACCTCCCCTCCCCAGACACGCAGACTTCTCCACCCATCCATCCTTAGTGTTTAACAGCCTTGACAAGGAATTTTACTATTGAAAATAATTTCATGATAAACTTAACTGTGCAAACAAATGCGCTATCTCCACTTGGCATAGAACATCATATATCATCCATATCCCCCCCCCCCCCAAACAAACTGGGAGAGCAGGGAGCTAACCTCGCCTTCATACTCAGTAAGACAGTCACAGTGATTGCCCATGGGGAATTTTACTTCACTGTGCACAGTGAGATTAGGGTAGCCTATTCCTGACAAAATATGCTCCCTTCTGTAGCGTAACCAGCAGGGTGCTTCTGTAAACCCCCCAACAATAAGCCCCTGGCTTAGGCAGGTAATTTGCCCGACTTACATCTGTGGCCAGAAACCACTCTCCCCCCCCCCCCCCCCCCAAGCAGAGATAAGGGCACATGAAGTTCAAGCTCTCTTATCTTTGACGTGTGTGTGATTCTTATCATTTCATGCCCTTCTTTGAGAGAGCGGGGGACTAAGCTTTTTATTTCTTATCATTTCATGCGGGGTTTAGCCTTTTAGTTATCATTTCATGCCATTATTTGAGAGACAGTGGGGACTAAGACTTTTATTTCTTATCATTTCATGCCATTATTTGAGAAAGAGCGGGAGCTAAGTCTTTTTTTTTCTTATCATTTCATGCCATCATTTGAGAGAGAGTGGGAATTAAGCCTTTTATTTCTTATCATTTCATGGCCTTCTTTGAGAGAGAGGGGGGACTAAGCCTTTTATTTTTCTTATCATTTCATGCCATTATTTGAGAGAGAGCGGGGACTAAGCCTTTTATTTCTTATCATTTCATGCCGTTATTTGAGAGAGAGTGGGGACTAAGCCTTTTCCCTTTCCAACTGTACGTGGAGACCAATGCGTAGGGCCATTGGTGTCACTGACACAGAGTTCAGGCTTAGGGAGCTTTGCAGGCTTGGGGAAATGTAGAATCAGTGTCTCCCTCTACAGGTGGGAATACCTCCCACCATCCTTTTCCATATGGCATTTGTTTGGACAGGTAAGGATGAGAGAAAAGAATGTTAATACTGAAAGTAGTTTTATGATATACTTACCTGTCCAAATTTCGCAGTGAAGCGGACTTGGTAAAGGTGAACTTTCTTATTGTCTAATTGGATAAGGAGGTGAGATTTTGCTCTCCCAATGTTTAAAAGTTGTTTTCTGTTACAAGGATGTGGTGATGTTCCATGCCTGGTGGGGATGAGGCATTTGTTTGGACTGGTAAATATATTCGGAATACTATTTTCAGTCATAAAATTCTTTTTTCATTGTTGCTGTTTTAAGTGGTGTGTTGTTATTGCCATCAGAAGATGGTGCTGTGCACTGTTGTTGTCTGGACTGTCAGCAAAGGGATTTGATTGATTGTATGTAGTCAAAGTACAGATGATTACATCGCTGTTTTCAGAGAACGGATGATGATGCCAGTCTCCATGATCAGATTCTATGGTAGGTGCTCATACATTAGTATGTATAGCTATATAAGGTTTTGGTCACAGATATAGTTCTTACCTCAACCTCTCTTCTCTTTGTTTTTCTGGAAAAATCCTTTAAATTTTACTCTTTTTTTTGTTATTGTCTACGAAAAATCAAAACTTTCTTGTTTGTAAGTCATTGAGCCTCTTGTTTAAGATTGCCAGTGTATCCATGGTAACACTGTATCTGATGTAGTAACATTGTTTGATTATGATTAATTGTTGTATAGTGATATTGCTCTGTCTCCTACTTCAATCTTCACAACCAGTCAGATTCACCCCATACAATTTCATTGCATTTTTTTTTTACACCTTTGATTATGATATGATGATCTGAAACAATAACAAAACAAAACAAAAAAAAAAGACCCAAAACCAAAGCAAAAACAAAAGTATCAAAATAAAAATACATGAAGTTCTTCAGCAGCAATCACATTTGCAGAGTGTAATTCATGTTTCTCGTCTCTTTTTTTTGTTGTGGACATTTTTTAGGACTTGTAATTCCTGCTGTTTGCTCATACCTAATATCTGCATGTTGTTGAAAAAACAAGACACATCCAGACATGATTTCACGCATGAGAGTTAGCAGGGGTTGTCGCTCTTTGGTCAACGCACATAAGTTGGTACACCAAGATGCAGACAAAACATGATGTGTTACGATCTCTTTGGTCTTCGTCGGGCAAAATAAACAACTTTCAGGTTTATGTAAACGAAGAACGAGCTGTCACTTATCTTCTCAAATTGGGCACAAAATGTATGTTGAATGAAAACGAGGCTGCTGGGAAGGAGACAATGTGAGTTAGAATGATAATGATGATTATGATGATAATTAATTTAGTAATAATATGATGATGATAAAAGTAGTAATAGTGGCTATACGGACAGATGGGGAGAGAGGAGAGGGGTTAGATGATTGTCGAACAGCATGGTCATAGTGGCAGCAGTGTTAGTGGCAATGATGATGGCGATGATAATGGTATGATGATGATAGTAATGATAATAGTAATAATTCATCTCTTTCTCCATGTTCACAGGGCAATCCATGTCAGCGGTATGGAAGACTTGCTGCTGTACGTGGCCAGCGCACAGGAGGAGAGACACCTGTGCATGCATGTGTTGGAGATCATCTCTCTCATGTTCCGTGAGCATGTAAGTGTCAAGTGCATGCGTGTTCATATATTTATCACATTGTCTGATTTTGTAGTGCTTTTATGAAGTGCGTGCATGTTCATTTATTTTATCACATTGTCTGTTTTTGTAGTGCTTTTTAGCTTGTGTGCAGCCAGGTGTATAGATCTGCTTCATGGTGAAGATTGTGTAAATGGCTGACCCTGCATACGGAAGAAACTGGTTTATGCAGATGGTATTTTCATTAATGTATTACTGTGTGTGTGTGTGTGTGTGTGTGTGTGTGTGTGTGTGTATTTGTGTGTGTGTGTGTGTAATCATTTTATGATTCATATGAAATTTACTTGTTTTTACATCATTTCAGAAGTCAAAATTCAATTAAGAGAAGTTGATTAAATATTTAGTCTTTTAACCTGCTCTGCTAAGATTCATGATTAAAGAGTTGCCCATAACCTCCCATCCCCAGACTCCCTCCCACCAACCCTGCACCCTCATTAGCATCCAAACACAAACGGTCCCCTCTCCAGCTCCTCAGCTAAGAGGAGCACTAGACCAGATTCTGCTGTATATTGTATGTGATTCTGCTGTATATTGTGTGTGATTCAGCTGTATATTGTGTGTATCTGACATAGGCCTGCCTTGTGGCACATGAGAAGACTTTGAGCAGCGCTGATTTCATTGTCATAAAGGAGGTGCCACTGTGTGCGGACTAGTCCATAAAAGACACACCACATGTGCAAAGCCGTGACACCACAGTGCGCAGGGTTTACAGCTGTTAGAAACAGCTAAAAAAAGGTTTCAGAAGAGGGTCCCCTGGACAAGACTTTTAACAGATGTGGGACCAGTGCTGCTAAGCTGAGGTGCAGTGATATGCAGGTGTGATTTCCTGCATTTTATTTCGTGTATTAGTTGGTAAAGACTATCTGTATCGGTGTGAAATAGAACAAAATTGTATTGTATTTGTGGCTAAAGACTATCTATATCAGTGTGAAATAGAACAAAAATCTCCTTGACTGCATGTATTCCTCAGCAAGCTGGAATATAGATATAATACTGAGGAGTATATTGCTCCCCCAAAAAAAGAATTGCACATGAAGATTTTATTTCTAGATGGCATCGATATAAGTCGATGTTTGCAGACTCAGACTAAATCATGAATGCATGCTGACCATGTACAATATGTTGTTATTGATATGATCATAGCCACTAGAACTGTTACTACGTCACCCAACAAAGTCACGGTGCTGTGCATTGCAGAACCTGTAAAAACCAAAGTATGTTTAACTGTCATTATACAGTCGGCTTGCCCCCCCCCCCCCCCCCCCCCCTGCCCTCTCTCTCTCTCTGTCTTTGCCAGTCAGGTTTGTTTTTTTTCACATGTCCGAAGAATGTAAAATTTGAGTTGCAAGTATGAGGGGGTATGCTGTTAATTTTCATGACTACCTTTTTTTTCACACTGTAAAGAAGAGGATGGAGGCCCCACCTAAAAAAAAAAAAAAAAAAAAAAAAGAAAAAAAGGAAAAAGGTAAACAGATGTGATATGGAGGTTGGATGAAACAAAAAAAAAGAAAAGAAAACAAGAAACCTTCTTGCAATGTATAACATGCTATCTATGCTGTGGTAATCTGGCCACTAAGTGCTAAGCTTGTGGTCACTGGTCTGGGCACTGGTTAAACCAGGCTTTATTTTTGACTTTTAACATGTTTCTAATTTGTGTTTTTTATGCTTTTATTTAAATACAGCATGGTGTCAGTCAAGCTGAATGGCTGATGCACACAGATCGGCCTTATCTGATGATAAAATACCCCATGCTATCGATTGAAATGTCGTTCATGGAAGTTCATACTTGTTTGGGTCATTTCTGTCATTAGTCGCCTCTGCTTTATGAGATTTTGAGTGGTATGTCAGCCATGGAAAGTTGATGGCTTTGAGTCGTGTTTGTCCTCAGTCACCTGTACTTTGTGAGATGTTCCAGTGGAATGTCAGCCATGGAAAGTTGATGGCTTTGTGTCGTGTTTGTCCTCAGTCACCTGTACTTTGTGAGATGTTCCAGTGGAATGTCAGCCATGGAAAGTTGACGGCTTTGTGTCGTGTTTGTCCTCAGTCACCTCAAGTGTTGGCGTTTGCCGGAGTGCAGAGATCCATGACAGAAAAGGAGAAAGACGAAAGGTAGGTCTGTTCTGCTCCCATGCTTCCATGGTTTGTGTAGGAACGGGAGGTGTCAGGTCATGTTGTGTTCTTGTCCTCGTGGCTTGATATCTTTTTGTTCCCATTTTTAGCATCATTTAAAAAAAAATTATTAGATGTGTGTTGAAAGCATATTAAAATGCTTGCTTGCTAATTTCACACTTCTGCACAGAGATCCACCCACAGTGAAACATATCCTTTTAGTGTTGGTTCTCACATGGTGTGAGACATACACATTTTACAGCAGACTCCATGAAAACTTTGTTCTGAGATGTCCCTTGCCTGACGTGATCTTTGAATTTCTGAGGGAGATTTACATTTGACATCTGATACAGGATTTTATGGAGGAAAGATGTTTAACAAGATTTCCTGTGTGTTTTTGGGAAGGTGTGTTTTAAAGGGTCGTGTGAATGATGGTTTTTTGGAAAAAAAAAAATCATTTAATGACTTGTGAGTTGACTTCAACGCAGTGACAGCCTGCCTGTATATGGCCCTTTGCGATCAGCTGGGCTATAAGCAGTGTTACCTTTACCATATATACTTTCTCTCTTCTTTTGTCTTTCCTTTTCAGTTGCTCAGAAACACACACACACACACACACACACACACACCGATATGTGGCTTCTTACGTATACACTTACAGACACGTGGCTTCGTGCACACACAGGCATGCAACTCATGCAGAAATGTGAAGTCAAATCCTCTTCTGATCATTGAACATTACTGTTTGCTCAGAGAACTGGAAGTGGCAAGAGCCAAAGAAAGAGCACAGAAGAGAAGCGCCATGCTTCGCTTCAATACAAGGTATGAGTATTATTTTCTTCTTTGAAATCATTGTCAGTAGGCACATCATTTAAAGCTACACTAGTCCCTATTCCTTCACCACCCGCTTCTCTTTCAGCCCACCCATCTTTGAAATTCAAAAGGAAAACAGCTTGTGTGGTGCTGTCTGTTGTTTGAATGCCTGCTAGTACATGAATGTGCATGTTTGAGAGAAGTGTGTGTGTGTGTGTGTGTGTGTTAATGCTTGTAAGATGAAAAGGTCACTGTGTGGGAATGCAGTGTTCATGTTGTAGAAAACTGGCGTTAGAGTGAGGAATCTCCTGTACTGTGGTGGAAGACCCTATGTCAAAGACGTGCTGTTTTCTTTTTTTGTGTGTGTGTGGTGTGCCATTTAATGAAGTATCCATGCTTCACATGCTCTTTATTTTTTTTTTATCTGCAGGCACTCTAACTTTGGAGGGACGTACGTGATGAAGAACACAAAGTCGCTCAGCGACAAGGAGCTCATTTACCACAAATCTCTTAGAGATGCCGACAACTTCACCCTCGACTCGAACAAGAAACCCCGCAAGAAGCCAAAGAATCGTCAGCCAATCAAAGACGCTCCTGTCATTCGCCGATCCACTTTGAGTATTCGTCTAGGCCTGAAGGAGTTTTGTGTCCAGTTTCTGGAGAATGCATATAATCCTCTGATGTACGCAGTGAAGGTGAGGCACTCTTGAGTTTTGGCATGCAAATACCTGTGATTATTCGCCTTGATGTCGGTCCCACAGCCTTTTACTATTGATGTAACATTTAGCATTGCACAGATGGTCCTGACTGTCATATACCTCACATTCCTCGTTCATAACTGCCAATCCTCCCATGCTGGTTTTTTTGATTGCCCTAATCTAGCAGTCATTCCAGAAATTTCAAATTTTTGTTGAAGATTGTGGGGTCATTTTTGAATAGGGACGATAAAGTATTGCAAAATAAATCGTACATGATGTTACACATGGTTGTTGGCGTAATTGTGTACAGAAAATGCATTTTCTTTTTAAACCACACATTTTTCAGCTGAAACACAAGTGGGTTAGAGTTTGAACGAGAGTAGGTGGGAATCCATAGCGCCAAAAACCCAACGAAGCTGGAAAACCTGAGAGCAAAGGGGGCATGTTTCCCTGCCAAGGAAAAGGAGAGAACTGAACTGGTTCAGATATGTTTTGATGAGGTGAACTCATTAGGGGCGATTACTCTTGATGGCAAATTCGGAATGGATGCAAGTTAGCTCCCTGCCCTAACCTCCTTCCCCCCCCCCCCCTTTTTTTTTTTTTTTTTTTTTTTTTGTAAAACCGAGAGCATTTTCCTCATATTTATCTGTCCAAACAAATGCCCTATCCCCATTTGGCAAGGAACATCACCATGTTTCCAGAATGCTTCTACATCAAAGTTACTGTTTTATTAACTGAAAAAGAAGATATTCCAGTCAGTATGATGCCAAATAAAAAAAAAAAGGAACCATAATGCATTTTCTTTCTTTGTACACAGAACTGGGCTTTACGATGCTGAAGATGAAGAGTGTGATTTTTTTTTTTTTTTTTAATAAATTTTTTTTTTTCGCTTTATTATTATCTTCTTATTACGGGGACTAAAACTTTTTTGCTGCGTGTTGTGACAGGATAACCTGGTAAGGGAGGCAACCCAGGAGCTGGATGAGACATACTACCTGTGGGCCATGCAGTTCTTCATGGAGTTCTGTCGGCTGCATAGTGCTCATGTCGACTTTGTCAGGTGAGCTGGGTTACAAACAAGGGGAGATTAGAAATTAAACACCACAGCACTCATGTCGACTTTGTCAGGTGAGCTGGGTTACAAAGAGGGGAGATTAGAAATTAAACACCACAGCGCTCGTGTCGACTTTGTCAGGTGAGCTGGGTTATAAAGAAGGGGAGATTAGAAATTAAACACCACAGCGCTCATGTCGACTTTGTCAGGTGAGCGGGGTTATAAAGAAGGGGAGGTTAGAAATTAAACACCACAGCGCTCATGTCAACTTTGTCAGGTGAGCTGGGTAAAAGAAGGGGAGGTTCGAAATTAAACGCCCAAAAAAAAAAAAAAGAAAACACCAGCAACCAGTGCAATGGCGGATGTGGTCTGTTAGATACTGAACATTCCTGAGGAGTAAGGGTAATATCATGAGGGCTCAGTATACTGAATATTCCTGAGGAGTAAGGGTAATATCATGAGGGCTCAGTGTACTGAACATATCCGAGGGATAAGGGTAATATGAGGGCTCAGTGTACTGAACATTCCTGAGGAGTAAGGGTAATATCATGAGGGCTCAGTGTACTGAACATTCCTGAGGAGTAAGGGTAATATCATGAGGGCTCAGTGTACTGAACATTCCTGAGGAGTAAGGGTAATATCATGAGGGCTCAGTGTACTGAACATTCCTGAGGAGTAAGGGTAATATCATGAGGGCTCAGTACCTTTAGGGCCCTGGACCTATCTGCAGGACTCCCATGAATGCTTACATCTGCTTCTATGACTCTCAGTGACGCAGGGATGTGCTTTGTACACAGGGGTCCAGAGGGATTTACTATGATTCAGAGCTAGACCAGCAGCTCCCAGTCATATACGTATATGATATCTGATCATGTACAGAATCTGCAATCAAGCCTATATAAGTTATTTGCCATCAGAATTAAACCATTAGTAGAAAATGTGACATTTGCCCAGCAGTAGCAATACATGTAAGCGTGAATTCTCCATTCACTTCAGCGCTGATCCCCAGTTTCATGAAAAAAAAAATCCAGCGATCGCTTTTTTGCATGGCTTGGAAAGCAGAGACAGAAGTAGAAGCAGGTGAGTCTTGCTGCTGTACACAGTGTCTCTTAGTGTGCTGCCTTCCAGGGATGGACCCTCCTTTGTTGTAGCCCGACCCCACGGTCACTCCAAGCAGGAGGTCCGGGGAATCCTCTAGGAATCAGTCCTGAAGGGAGACCTGTTGCCTGCCTGCGTGCAGCAGTCCATACACAACAAAACTGTGCTGTACTGGTATCAGGCCCTAATGGATCTAGGCCCTAGTGATATTTGGCCCTAATGTTGATAGACCCTATTGGTATCGGGCCGAAATGATACTGGGCCCTATTGGGATTTGGCCGTAATGGTTCAGGGCCCTGTTGGTGTGGAGCCTAAATGGTACTGGACCTTATTGATATGAGGCCCTAATAGTACTAGACCTTATTGGTAACGGGCCCAAATGGTTCTAGGCCTTATTGACATAAGGCCCTAATAGCACTGGACCTTATTGGTATCAGGTCCAAATGGTACTAGACCTTATTGACATTTGGCCCTGATAGTACTGGACCTTATTGGTATCGGGCCCAAATAGTACTAGGCCTTATTGACATTATGCCTTACTAGTACTGGGCCCTAAAGGTATCTGGCCCATGTAGCATTGGGCCTTGTTGATATTTGTCCCTAATGGTACAAGGCCTTATTGGTATCAGATTGTAATGGTGCTGGGCCCTGTTAGTAGTGGGCCGAATAGATATCACGCCTTACTGCCATCAGGCTGTAATGGTAGTGGCCCCAATGGTATTTGGCTCAAGTGGAATTGGGCCGTACTGGTATCAGTTCTTTATGGCTGTGGACCCTACTGATATCAGGCCGTATTGGTGTCAGGCCCTATTGATTCTACACTGTTGATTTTAGGCCATAATGGTTCTGGTCTCTATTGCTTTAGCCTTAATGGTTCTGGGCCTCATTGGTATCAGGCCCTAGTGCGTAAGGGCCCTGTTGGTATCAAGCTTTATGATAGTGTGCCCTATTGATATCAGGCCCAGATGGTAAGTGTGATATTGATATCAGGCCCTGATGGTAAGTGTGATATTGATATCAGGCCCTGATGGTAAGTGTGATATTGATATCAGGCCCTGATGGTAAGTGTGATATTGATATCAGGCCCTGATGGTAAGTGCCCTATCAATATCAGGCCCTGATGGTAGGTGCCCTATCAATATCAGGCCCTTATAGTAAATGCCCTATTGATATCAGGCCCTGATGGTAAGTGTGATATTGATATCAGGCCCTGATGGTAAGTGTCCTTTTGATATCAGGCCCTGATGGTAAGTGCTCTATCAATATCAGGCCCTGATGGTAAGTGCCCTATTGATATCAGGCCCTGATGGTAAGTGCCCTATTGATATCAGGCCCTGATGGTAGGTGCCCTATCAATATCAGGCCCTGATGGTAGGTGCCCTATCAATATCAGGCCCTGATGGTAGGTGCCCTATCAATATCAGGCCCTGATGGTAGGTGCCCTATCAATATCAGGCCCTGATGGTAGGTGCCTATCAATATCAGGCCCTGATGGTAAGTGCCCTATTGATATCAGGCCCTGATGGTAAGTGCCCTATTGACACCATGCCTTGATGGTAAGTGCCCTATTGACACCATGCCCTGATGGTAAGTGCCCTGTTGACACCATGCCCTGATGGTAAGTGCCCTATTGACACCATGCCCTGATGGTATGTGCCCTATTGACACCATGCCCTGATGGTGCCGGGCCCTGACTGGATGACCCTAGGGGTGTTTCAGAAGACAGCTGGTCGCAATGGAGAAAAAAAAGTCATGTGGAGATGAGGCAGGGGATGGAATCCAGTTCCAAGGGGTATTTGTCCTGTTCTCTGTAAATATACATATTTATGTGTGTGCATGTGCATGTGCGCGCACTTGTGTGTGTGTGTGTGTGTGTGTGTGTGTGTGTGTGTGTGTGTGCCTGCCTGCGTGCATGCGCTAATGGACTTCAACATTCTTTCAAAACAGCGAGACGATGTCAGTGACCGCTTTCCACTACATCAACAACAACTTGCTACGCTACTATGAGATGATTATGGTGGAGAAGAAGGAAGCCATTGTGTGGGGAAGACGGTAAGTGTCGTTCTTTTTAATCATTAGGGCTTTTCAATGAATAGTCGTAATATTGAATATCTTTCTTCTCTGTCTCTTTCTCTTCATTCTTCGCGCTCTCATTCCCATCCCTCCCTCTCTCTCTACTCTTATGTTTTTTTTCCTGAAAAATTTAAAGAATTTATGCGGAAAAATAGCTCGACCTTCCCATTACCTGGTTTGGAGTGGGTGAGAGACAGATTCATGTACTGTGTGTTTTTTTCAGTGCAGTGCAATACAATCCATTGAAGTCACAGAATCTACTGGCATTTTTGGTATGTTTCTCTGTCAGTGTCAGCATCACCTGTTCCTAATGCATGAAATACCATTGTCCATATTCAACAAATATTCAGACATACATCCTTCTGTCTCAAAGTGTGGACTTGGGGGCCGGAATAGCCCAGTGGTAGAGCTCTGGATTCGTAATCTGGGTGATCCTGAGGTTGCGGGTGCGAATCTCCGCCGGGCTGTTTCGATACAGGGGTATTTTGCCCTGGTAGTTAACATTGGTTCTGACCCCATTTCCCATACAGTCCTTCAAATGAGACTACAAAGCGATGTTTCGTGTGTGAACGCACACATAACACATTGCACACTTGTAAAATACCATCACCAGCTTTCGGAAGAGAAGGCCAGTTTGGCCGTTGGTATGGATGACACGTTACACATAGCATGCACCTTCGCAGAAGCTGGAGTGTGGCTGCCTTAATGGAGGGATAAGAAACGGCCATACACACAAAACTCCACTCCCTTTTTAGGATAGATGGGGGCTCAATCCTTGCCTATCTATAAAGGGAGCGTCCCACAGGAGTATCAGCCTGTGTACATAGAAAAAAAAAAAAGAAAAAAATGTATGGATCGTCCAGCACCCGCAGCATTTCTTCCTGCATGTACAGATGGCAACAGTTTCTCACATCTCAAGTTCACTTGCTTGCACTTTAACCAGTTTGCTTGCAGCATCATGTGCCATTACATCATGTTTAGTTTGCTGATTGGCGTAATGATCAGTGTTTAGAACCCCAACAGGGTATTATGATTATACTTCTTCAAAGTGGGGTAATAGTCTTCTGTTGTTACTGTATTCTAGTTTGGGATGTAAGGGAGGAACAGGGAAAACCATTAACTGATACAGTCTTGTAAGCAGCGTGGCACAAACTAAAATAGGATGGGTGTATCTTCTTGTTGGCTGTCATCAGCTGAAGGTGCAGTTTCCAAGGATTTTTCAGAGCTTGTGTTTGACGGTAATTACAGGTGTTTTTTACCAGATGAGGATGACAAAATGCTGATGAAATATGGGCCACTGATACTGCATGCTGATTTGATTTTCATTAGACCTGTTATCAGTTGGCAAGTGGACAGTTGTGCTTGTTGTACCACTTGACTTTTACCAACAGCTATGACCAGGCTACAGGTTTTGCTTGACTTGTTTGCCTTTGCCAAGTTTCCTACATGATTACTTTTGCAATCACTAATCTTGCCACGAAGAGGTTCTGCTGTGTATGACATAGTTGAAAGTGTTGTGTTTAAAGGGAAGAGTTTGTTGACATACAGAGTTCACTTGGCCCTGAGAGCGTACCAGGAACTGTTGATGACACTCGACATGATGGACAGGTCCAGTAACTCTCACCTGCGTGATTCTGCTCATGTCATCAAGAGTGAGTGGCCTTTTTTTTTTCTGTTTTCATTTTTTTTTTTTTTCCTTCATAATAAACTTACAACAGGCATTCCTCAGCTGGAAATGTGACACTTTTATATGAAGGTGGTAAGATTTGTAGAAAAACAGTAAAGCTTCGAGTCTGTATTTATAATGCATCATATTTATCCAAATTCAGGGGTCTGAGCTAGGATTTTCAATGCTATGATTATTAGTGAACAGGAATCCAGTTCTGTCATCTTTAGAACATGTGGTTGAACATTTTCAGGTTGTTGTTTTGGTTCTCAAAGAATGATTTTTTCTGTTATTAAGGGTTATAATTAATGTGGCTGTGTTTTGGTTCTGTAACAGATTTTATTTCAAAAAGAGTAAGAAGGAAAGAAGAAAGTTAGGAAAAATAATTCGCCTTCTGTGTGATGCAGACTTGCCGTCTACCAGAAGGCTGTAAAGGAATACACGGATCATGAATGAATGGTGTAGAGTTATCTTTTACCTTCGGATCTGGGATTAATTTTTTTCGCGAGATTTGAATCTGTATGTAACTTTGATTTTATCTCCCTTTTAGCTCTGACATGGCGGCCATGGTCAGCTGAACTGTAATGTACAGGCCCAAGTCCATGGTTACAAATTAAGCCCCAAACCCTATATATCCCCTACTGCACTCGAAGCTGCACCTGGGTTTTGTCAGAAGATCAGCCAGTATGGGAAACATATTCCTGGCACAGTGCAGCCCTTGACCCATGCTGTGCCTGACTTGCTGGCTGATCCAGGGTCTGCTTCTTATTATCGTGCAGCATGATCCACATCACCCGTCATGTTTCTGTCATCGGCTTGATTTTTTAACCCCAAATCCATCTGCTGTATCAATGGCATAAAAACACAAGTGCACAAGTCATGCATAATCCTGCTATTCTTGCTGACACATGGCATAGAACTAATTTGTTGACCCCAAATTCTAGGATAAAATAGTCCTTTTCACATTCAGATTTTTTTTTTTTTTTTTTTTTTTTTTTTTTTTTTTTTACTTTACAGAGCCAGGGTGATTTTCATCTATTCAAATTGTATTGTTACTACTTGACCTTTGCTATAATGCTGAAGAAAATGACAAAGGAATACATGATGCGTTTTTCTTGCAGGCAATGTATTCTACATGATGGAGTTCAGAGACATTTTCATCACATTGCTCAAGAAGTTCAATGAAAGTAAAAACTCCAGGTAAGATGTATTCATTTTGTCTCCTGTGGGCCTGCCTGATTGATTGTCATCTCACTTCCATGACTGTGATGTGAACAGGGATCTCTGTGTATTAAAATGGGCACAGGACATACGTTACTTACTGACTTTCCCCAAGTAAAGATTCACTCCCTCTGACTCTTTTAATTCAATGCTGAGTATAGGCTGTCATTACTTCCCTTGGTTCCTTTCATTTCTTGGTTTCAGAGGGAATTAACAGTGTAACAGAAGTATTTCTTTGAACCCAGCCTTGCTTTTCCTTACATCATAAGAAGTATTCATTGCCGTATTCCATTGTGTCCAGAATTGTACACCAGTTTCCATGGAAGTCAATGATTGAACCTGCATCCATACTGTGACAGACAATGACAAATGTGACGTCTAGTGTCACATGTAATCAAAACCAGTACTCCCACACAAATGCATGCAAATGATCCAATACCACACCAGTTTTACATATCAATGTAACACGCCAGTGGGTGTGTCCTCTTGTTGCTTTCTCACAAGTCACACCTTGGTATTGGTAACAAAAAGTATGGGGACTCTTGTAGTGTGAGCGACGATAAACTAAAAGCAAATTCTTGTCATCAAGATCATCACTATCACTGTTTATTATCTGCTTGTTTTGCGATTGCATTAAGCTCTTCCTCACTGAACTCAGAAAAGGTCAAACTCAATCAAACGATAAAAGATATCGCCAGAAAAGTAGTCGGCGTTGTCTTCTTCCATGTTGTTCAGACCAGTGCGAGAAAAAGTGAGATGAAGCAAAACACCCACCCATATTCACACACAACAACATTAGGAAACTCAGAGAGTGGAGGGTTATTTGTCAGCAGATTTACTAAAACAGCTCTGGAAATTTACTATTTCTGACTTTTTAAGACATAGTTAAAGCAACAATTCCCTTTCCTTGTGAGTAAGGTGTACAAAACACCCTCACGTACTGAATGGTGGGGGATATGAATGCAGTGTTTATATTATTGGATGTTTATATGTATGGTTTTACTTGCAGTGTGATTACTCAGCATTTTCACTGATTTTTTTTTTAATGCAGAATAGTAGAGTGTTTCAACACACTATGATCCTGCTGCATACTACATGTATGTGTATGCTTTAGTGTGTGTGTATAATCCTGATGTGGCCTCTGAGTTGGTGGATGCTCTTTCTTTGATAGATACGGGAACAAGATGACAACTCCATTGTCTTTAGTCTGGGAGCTCTGTGGTTGGCTTGGCTACATCTGAATAGGCATGCTACCTTCTGTGGTTGGCATGGCTACATCTCAATAGACATGCTGCCTTCTGTGGTTGGCCTGGCTACATAAGAATAGACATGCTACCTTCTGTGGTTGACTTGGCTACATCTGAATAGACATGCTACACTCTGTGGTTGGCTTGGCTACATCTGAATAGACATGCTACACTCTATGGTTGGCATGGCTACATCTGAATAGACATGTTACACTCTGTGGTTGACTTGGCTACATCTGAATAGACATGCTACACTCTGTGGTTGGCTTGGCTACATCTGAATAGACATGCTACACTCTATGGTTGGCATGGCTACATCTGAATAGACATGTTACACTCTGTGGTTGGCTTGGCTACATCTGAATAGACATATTACACTCTGTGGTTGGCTTGGCTACATCTGAATAGACATGCTACACTCTGTTTGTTGGCTTGGCTACATCTGAATAGACATGCTACCTTCTGTGGTTGGCATGGCTACATCTGAATAGACATGCTACACTCTCTGTAGTTGGCTTGGCTACATCTGAACAGACATGCTACACTCTGTGGTTGGCTTGACTACATCTGAGTAGACATGCTACCTTCTGTGGTTGCCTTGGCTACATCTGAATAGATATGTTACCTTCTGTGTTTGGTTTTGCTACATCTGAATAGACATGCTACAATCTGTGGTTGGCTTGGCTACATCTGAATAGACATGCCACTCTGTGGTTGCCTTGGCTACATCTGAATAGACATTCTACCTTCTGTGGTCGCCTTGGCTACATCTGAATAGACATGCTACACTCTGTGGTTGGCTTTGCTACATCTGAATAGACGTGCTACCTTCTTTGGTTGCCTTTGCTACATCTGAATAAACATGCCACTCTGTGGTTAGTTACATCTGAATAAACATGCTACACTGGTTGGCTCGGCTACATCTGAATAGACATGCTACCTTCTGTTGTTGCCTTGGCTGCAAGCATGAGGTGTGTGTTTTTGTTTTTAGGCAAGTTTGTGCATTGCAGTTGCCCCGTGCAGGAGGATTGACGTGATGGTGATGTGATGCGACTGGATTGCAGGTCCTATCTGAAAGACCTGGTGGAGAGCACACACCTCTTCCTGCGGATGCTGGAGAGGCACATGAAGGGAAGCGGCCGTGTTGTGGTCAGAGGCAAGGGGAGCAAGAAGAAGAAGAAGAAGGCGAAGAAAGGTGGGAGACGTTCTGAACCTGTCACTGCCCATTTTCACTGACAATCACCAATAACTGACATGCTAAGAGTTGTGATTTTGACATAAGCATGCTATGCTATTGCATAGTTTACTCTGATGTGTGGTATCATTAATGACAGTGTCACGTTTTCAATTGAACAGATTTGTGTCTTTTGGTAACGGACAGTTACAGATAAAAAACAAAAAACAAAACTGGACATGTTAAAGGAATAGCGGAAAATTTGGTTTGATTTTGTTTCTTGGAGGACGAGGTGGGGGGGGGGGGGGGCACAGTTGTTTTGTTTGGGAATTGTTGTTTTTTGTGTTTTTTTTTTATAGAGCTGATGAAAACTGTCTTGTTAATGTTCATTGAAAGCAAACAGGGACAGTTTTGCAGGATCTCCGTAACGTTCTGTGAAATGCCAGGAACAGTTTTCTTTGATCTTTATACTGTTCGTCAAAAGTGCCAGTCAGAGTTTCCGTCTTAATGATGTTCACTGAAAGCATCAGAGAGAATTTTTATGGATATGACATTCATTGAAAACACCAGCAACAGTTCTCACGTCTGTGGTGTTCATTGAGAATGTCTGTAACAGTTTTGATTTTCATGATCTTCATTAGAAGGACTGCTTCCATTTTGATTTCTGTAACATTCAGGGAAAACACTAGTGACAGTTCTGATCTGTGTGATATTGATGGAAACACAAGAGACACATTTGATCAGCGTGATGTTCTTTAAAGTGACAGCGTTAGTCTTTGTGATGTCCATTGAAAGACTAATGGCAATTTTGATCTCTCTGTATTTCATTAAAACAACAGAAGCAGCTTATTTGAATCTCTGTGAAGAACATGAAAACAAAAAGAATAATTTTATTGGGTCTCAACAAAATCTACTGAAACCAGAGAAATTATTTTATTGGATCTCTGTTACATTCACTGAGATAACAGGGACAATTTCGTTGTTTTTCTCTTGTTTATTGAAACACCACTGACAGTTCTGATTTGATGACATTCAGTGAAAGAGCAGGGAACAATTTTGATCATGTTGATGGTCTTTGAGAGCACCGGGTGTAGTTTTTATGTTTTTATGTGTGTGATATGAACTCATTGAGCACTGTGTGTGTGGTGTTTGATCTTCAGCTACCATGAAAAAAACCGGAAGAGCCCACCGAGTCTCAGCTGGAGGACATTTGGCTGGACATGTCGTCGCAGTTGACTGATTTGCTGCAGGGCAAGGAGGAGCTGCCACACAAGACGTGTCGCCCTTTGATGCTGCATCCGAGGGTGGACGAGGAACAGCAGAGGTGAGAAGAGTAGCCCCCAGGTGTATTTGTCCTGTGCGACAGTGGCAGTTTGTTGTGAGGGTGGCAGAGGGGGTTATGAAAGGTGACGAAGGTGAAATGAGTCTCTGCTTTTGTCAAAGAGGTGTTACTGTATGCTGTCAGATCCATATAGCACACCTCATCTGTTGATTGTAAAGGAATTATATATGCCTTGTCGAAGATGTGTTGCAGTACGCAAACTGATCCATATACTGATTGTTAAAATAGAATTATTATATGCTTTGTCAGAGAGATGTTGCTGTATGCAAGGTGATCCATATACTACATACACCTCACTGTTGATTTTTAAGGAACTGCTGTATGCTACACCACAGCTGCTGATAGGAAGGTGATGCAGTATGAAAAGTAATTCGTATGTTCTGTGCCATATCGGCTAATTGTCACAGGGCATTGTTTGCTCACTCAGTCACATCATACTTCATTACATGCTAATGCAGAAATCCAGTGTTCACTGTGGTGAACAATGAAGCATTGAATAAGTAAATGAATATTTAAGAAAATGTAAACATTGACCAATATAAAATGGAATTGGAGGGGGAGGGGGGGGGGGGGGGGGGGGGGTGATCAGACTTACAAGATGGCTTACCTAAGATGAATGATTGGAAAGTATCTATTTTGACTTGGTATTCACTGGCACTGTTATTATATAGATTTGTGACTGCCTGTGTCGGAGGGCAATGGGAAAAGATTGTAACTGACACCATTGATTCTCCTACTTTCCCAATGCCGTTTTAATTCTCTGTGTGTGTGTGTGTGTGTGTGTGTGTGTGTGTGTGTGTACTTGTGTGTGTGTGTGTGTGTGTGTGTGTGTGTACTTTGTGTGTGTGTGTGTGTGTTTGTGTTCATGGGTGGGTGTGTATGAGTGAGACTCTCATGTCTGTGTGGAAAACTGTGTCTGTAGTATGTATGAGTGGGTGAGTGAGTAAGTGTGTGTTTTGTGTGTGTGTGTGTGTGTGTGTGTGTGTTTATGTTCATGGGGTGTGTGTGTGTGAGTGAGACTCTCATGTCTGTGGTGGGAAACTGTGTCTGTAGTATGTATGAGTGGGTGAGTGAGTGAGTGTGTGTGTGTGTGTATGTGTGTGTGTGTGTGTGTGTGTGTGTGTGTGTGTGTGTGTGTGTGCTCTTATGTTTGAAAGAAAGAGAGAGAGGATCAGTGACTTAGGGCTAGAGCAAGCTGAAGATGCAGCAAGTGGTCTTGTATTTGGTGGTTCTCTGAACTTCCCGCCTCTTTCTCTTCCATTGTTGATGGAAAGGAGTTGTCTTCAGCGACATGAGGCGAGAACTGCTGATCACGTTCACAGTGTGATGTTGTGTTGCAGGGTAGACGCCATGGTTCGCATTCACTCGGCACTGAGGCAGAGACAAGCTGGAGAGGCAGTGGCCATTTTCAGAGCGGCAAGGTCTGTACTACACTACAACAGTGGAGCTTGTCTGAAACAGTCTTTAGAAACCCAAGAATAGTGTCTGAAACAGACCTGTTTACTATTTTACCATGTTCTGCACGCACCTTTTACAAAGGAACACTGACCTTTAAGCAAAATGTTAATGAGAACTTCTTGGGTAGGGATTGCTTTTAAACAGTATTACCACATATGTCTTGGTGTGTGAATTGGAATGCTTTGACAAAAGAATGACAACTCTATTCAGCAAATTCTCGTCTGGGGGTCTGCTTGTTTGATGACATTCAGATATGTAAAAACAACAACGGAGACTAAAGGCCCTGAAATATCATAGGGAAAAGAAACAGAAAGAGCAGGAATTTGTCCCAAAGTATGTCAGTGAACAAGGCATGGAAAATGTGTATTGGAACATCCTGTGGTTCTCACTGAACTTACTGCAAAATCAAGGACGTGATTCGTCCATAATGCGATCCGCCCTCCCTGCCTATACCAACGACAAACAGGTCCACTGAAGTGAGGAGTGTTTATTAGGAGGGAAATCTGGTAAAGACAAAGAGAGAAAAAATGTTTAAGTTTGAAGAGAAGGATTCTGTTTTCAGTCTGGAGAAATTTAGTGTAGGTTGTCGGTATGCTCACCAAAGCTTTAATCAAGCGGAAGTAAATTGTCAGGGGAGATAAACATGAAATACCCACCGTCACACACATTTCAGGGCCTGAAAAGTCCTTCAGAATTATGATTATAAACAAGTGTACAGGAACACTGCTTGGAGTTGGTCGTTGACTTCTTTCTGTTGTCTGTTCTTTCTTTTCATCATCAAAACAAGGGGAACCATGAAAGTTTTCAGACCGGTATGGCCAGCTTGGCAAATGCCATGTGAATTTAAATTATCTCTGTTTGAATTTCTGATTTTCACTGACCTTTCGGTTGGTTTGCTTGAATTATGTTTCAGTGTATGAACATTCCATTATCGTGTGCATGGCGTTTCTCTGTTTTTGGTGTATGATTTTATGTATAGTATACATACTGTTTGTCTGGGTGTATAGATTTCAGTTTATAAAAGTGAAATAGACACACCCAGATAGATAAACGCTATGTATACTATAAATGAAAACAAGCGTAGGATAATGCACTGCTGCTGAGTCACTTTGGTGGTATACATTGGAGTGTTCTAAGCCAATATTCCTTGAACACAGACTGCTAAGCTCCATAGACAAACGTTAGTCTGTCCAAACTTAAATCAGGACACAATATCATAGGTGAGATTTAAGACACATTATTGTCAGGTGGATACCTGGGGGAAAAAAGGAGTTGGTGATGTCCTATGGAGCCTTTTAGAACGGAGGTTTGGCTTTGACAATGCATCTTTTTGAACAGGTTAGTATGTTGTTAAACAACTTTTGGTAGAAAAATTCCTGTTTCCCCAGACTTTTCTCACTCTAATAGTGGCACCACTCAAAATACAAATCATAGACCTAGACCATATTTGATGGAAGCATAGACTGGATTGGTGTGGATTCTGCTTTGTAAATAGCATTTCTCTGTGTCAGCCTCAATCATACAGTCCCTTAAACAGTGATGGATTGAAGTGTGGATGAGGTCATGACCTGAGGGTGGTGCGTATGTTTGGTGATCAGGGAGATGTGGCCGGAGAGGGATGAGTTTGGGTCCCAGGACATCAGCACAGACCAGGAGTTCACTGCCCTGCACCAGATCTTCATGGCGCCCCTGCCCAGCAGTGAGTAGAACACTCCCCCTTGTGTGGTGCATGGCGTGAGACAGTCGTTGACTCTGGCTTTATTTGCAGGGGTGGGCAAACCTAAGCTTGCATTTTCCAGCCCTTTGTGAGTTCAGGGAAAGTGGAAAATGCTTCTGAATTTGAAGGGAGTTTGGGGAAATTTGACTGTTTGCTTAGCATATGCTACAAACCACTATTAGATTTACAGCACAGGCATGTGTTGCAGGGTGAAAAAAAAAAAGAAATTGAATTAGAAGTTTATCTGGCACCTTTGCTCATTGGTAACTGTCACTTGTTAACTCTAATGGAAAAAAAAATGAATCAGAAGTTCATCTGACACCTTCATTCAGTAGTAACTCTCAGTTGTCAACACCAATGGAATAAAATTGAATCAGAAGTTCATCTGACGCCTTCATTCAGTAGTAACTCGCAGTTGCCAACGCTTCATTCAGTAGTAACTCTCAGTTGTCAACACCAATGGAATAAAATTGAATCAGAAGTTCATCTGACGCCTTCATTCAGTAGTAACTCTCAGTTGCCAACACCAATGGAATAAAATTGAATCAGAAGTTCATCTGACGCCTTCATTCAGTAGTAACTCTCAGTTGTCAACACCAATGGAATGAAATTGAATCAGAAGTTCGTGTGATGCCTTCATTCAGTAGTAACTCTCAGTTGTCAACACCAATGGAATAAAATTGAATTAGAAGTTCTCCTGACGCCTTCATTCAGTAGTAACTCTCAGTTGTCAACACTTCATTCAGTAGTAACTCTCAGTTGTCAACACCAATGGAATAAAATTGAATTAGAAGTTCATCTGACGACGCCTTCATTCAGTAGTAACTTTCAGTTGTCAACACTAATGGAATAAAATTGAATCAGAAGTTCATCTGACGCCTTCATTCATTGAAACTCTCAGTTGTTAACACTAACAGAGGTTCAGAGTTCTGTCCCTTGACTTGCCTATGACACCTGTCCAGTCATGGGACGGCAGGGTACAGTGACTCCGCCCTGCCTGCAGTGTATCTGTTCAGCAATGCCTGGCTCACGAAAGAAGGCAGACATGTTTTATTTGTGCATAACTTGTGCCCTGCCACCAAAACGATCGCGATTCACATCTTCCATGACTGTATTCTGTGGACCACAGTGTGGCTGAATTTGATTCTGAAAACTGTTTGAAGTATACTGTGCTTTAATCTGCATCTGTTGACTGTCGTCCTTTCCTCTCTACTGAAAATATGTCAGTTATGAGGTGAGCGGGTCACATGTTGAGATCGGGGAGTTCTAAATGAGTGGGTGGGTTGTGACATTTTTGGAAGCGTTCGGGAAGTGAGAAAGGATTTTGTGTTATGAACGTTGAAAATGTAGACCATAGTGTCATGGATCTGTTGCTGGTGTCTTGCTGCGCAGCTGCTGTTTTTGTGTGAGGATGTTGTTGTTGTTGTCATACCCTGGCTTAAAGATTCCAGGGATCATCCGAACAGCCGAAGTACTTTCTTTCTTTCTTTCTCTCTTTCTTTCTGCGTATGTAGGCTGATAGTCCTGCGGACTCTGCCTGTATAGACAGGCAGTGGAGTTTTGTGTGTATGACCGTTTTTAATCCCGCCATTAAGGCAGCCGTAGAACACTATGGTACAAATGCATCAGCTGGGGATGAGAACATTACGTGTGTGACCGTTTTTGATTACCCTGCCACGTGGGCAGCCACACTCCAATTCTGGGGGATTTTGGAGACTGATAATGTTATGCTAGGAGCTTGTCACAACTGAAGACAATCCCTGCATAACTATTAGAGCGCAACAACAACATTGTGAGTTGGATCAGTTGTTCCACAAAATGTTTAGTCTGTGTCCTGCTCTGCCTGAATCAGCTGAGTCTGTTTTCTGATCTCTCTTCAGTGTTCCACAAAATGGTTAGACTGTGTCCAGCTCTGTCTTGAGGAGCTGAAGCTGTGTCTTCTCTGTCCTGCCTGTCTTGACCAGTCACACCACGCATGCGCGGCATGTCAGAATTTGTGCTTGTCCTATGGTCAGTGCTTTGGCAGGCATCCACTTCTCAGGATGGGATGTAGGAGGAACAAGTCTGACACAGACTCAGCTTTGAAAATGGTGATGGGGAAAATTATCATCATAGATATGTCACTGCTGTGGGATAATGACTAGATACCATGTTTGAGATACAGGTGTGACACAGACTTTTGTCTTCAAAAAAGAAAGCAAAGGAGTGTAAAACATCATACGTTTGGTGTCACATAACTGAGGAATATCTGACAGTACTGTTTGTCTTCACTTTCATTGCTGAATGTGCACTAGTACAGTGGGATCCTTTCGCTGCTTTGGGGTGTTTTCTGACTAATGAGCCAGTGTTGCACCAGATATACTGTATTTGTAGATTACCTTCAGTTGTGAAATAAACAGCCAACTCACCCATGCATTTTTTTATCTTACAACTTCAATATAACAAAATGACTCGTAAAATTTGAAATCTTGTCGTCATACAATTGATTTGATTCAGTAGAAAGACTTCAGTGTTGGCATATAACAACAAAGAGCACAAATGAAGGGAGAAGATAAGGAGAAAAACAAATGGGCTAAAAGAGTATACACCTCATAAATAATCACTCAGACAGGAAAAAGAAACTGGAGCTGCATTGTGTTAATGTCAGGACTAAAGTGACTCAAACTTAACATATAAACTCCTTTGTTTAACAACAACCTTCCCCCCTCCCCCCCCCCCCCCCCCCCCCCCCTCCCCATGGCCCCTTCCGTCAGTGGCCTTGATCTGGTTTAACTTGAAGCACTGATTTGCGCTAGTCCAGCTACACTCTCTTCAATATGCATTCTTGCACCCCTTCATTACCGTGGTATGTATTCAGTGTACATTTTCTGCAACAACAAGCATAACCTTAGGGATTGCATTTACTGATAAGTTTTTGTGTGTGTTACCAATAAAATGATGAGATACCAAGAGATAACATTGACCATTGTATTTTCAGTTGGATAGTTTACTCCATTTGAAAAACAAGTCTGATAATTGTCACTGGTCGTAGCATTGGCTTCTCAGGCCAGCCTCGGCCTTGGTCTACCCTACAAGTCAGCAGTGCAGATTTGAAAATAGGTCAGCAGAATCACTGATGCCATAGGAACAGTAACTCTTGCTGCTGCTTCCCCCACCACTCGTCCTCCAACCTCGCTTTCAAATTTTTCTCCCCTCTGTTGTGTGAAATGCTATTTCTCTGTGTGTGTGTGTGTGTGTGTGTGTGTGTGTGTGTGTGTGTGTGTGTGTGTGTGTGTGTGTGTGTGTGTGTGTGTGTGTGTGTGTGTGTGTGTGTGTGTGTGCGCGCGCACGATGTGGGTGCGTGTGTATGTGTGTGCAAGAGCGCGTGCATGCGTGTGAGTGTGTGTGTGTGTGTGTGTGTGTGTGTGTGTGTGTGTGTGTGTGTGTGTACGTGCATGTGTGTGTGTGAGTGTACCATTTCATTCTTCATTCCCTCCAATGGCATTATTCCCCTGCTGCTGTCTCCACCTCACCCAAACACAACCACACCCAGGTTGCTGCTGTCCCATCCACAGCACTGACAGTCCACATGAAGCAATCAGTATCATGTCACGAGGAGGCACTGCACTGCTGCTGAGTCTGTCTCCGGTCCATATACGCAGGACACCACTTCCTAGGCTCCCAGAGGATGACAGAAATTGCTCAGCAGCAGAGCCAGCCTGAGTGAGCTTTCCACTCCAGAGGGTGCCGACACGTTCGTCCAGCGACAGTCGCCATGAAGCTGCACCTTTGGTGACCTTACCCAGGGCTTGGACATGGGGAGGAATTAGAAAACCATGAAGACAGACGGAATTTCTGGTTCCAGTCTTCCCGTTTATGCACACAGTGGACTCAGTTCAGAAGGAGCCAGCTGAGGCAGAAAAATTCACGACGAAATGCGTCTGATGGGAATCAAGCCTAAAATCTCCCAGCTTGCGAGTCTGCGACGGTAACCACTGCACTGGGACGGCTACTGTGAATTGTCTTATTTTGCCTGATGCTGAAAGTGTCGGTATTTCTTTGTGCGTTCATCTTATCAGTCTGTGTCTGTTTTGGAGACAGATTTGTGTCTGGGTTAATCTTTTTGCATGTAACTCTTTGTTTTAGTGTTTTTGTTGTTGTTGTATTTTGTAGTAAAATGTGGCATGCATTGAAGATTTGCATTAACTGCAATGGGTCCTTAAGAATAAATAAATGCAACACATATTTTTCCACTCAACAGATTTATTTTACACTGATCTTTGTCTGACAAATGACTGGGTCTTGACTGCCCCATGCCATGATGGGCAGAGGAAAAGAACCGCTGTACTTAACAAGCATTTTTGCACCGCATTGCTGTACATAAAACAACATTGACTTTGGGCCATGACAAGAACAATCAGGGATCTTGCACAAACAAGCCCAGATTACACAGGAAGTTTGTCAAAGTCCTGCACAGACAAGCCCAGATTACACAGGAAGTTTGTCAAAGTCCTGCACAGACAAGCCCAGATTACTCAGGAAGCTTTGTCAAAAGTCCCAGTGTGGGTGGGGATGGCAGACTTCGGCTCTGATCCTTCAAGGTTTGTGCTGGAATGTCTGAGAAGGAAGACTGGTGGGGAATGAAAGGTGCACACGTTATGTGCTCATGATGTAAACAGACCCTGGGGATCAGCAGTTGAATAAAGAGCATGTCAGTTTTTTCACATGGGGCAGACTCTGCTCTCTCTTTCTCTCTGTCTCTGTCTTTGTCAGTCTGTGTCAGTCTGTGTGTCTGTCTGTCTGTCTGTCTGTCTGTCTGTCTGTCTGTCTGTCTCTCTCTCTCTCCTCTCTCTCTCTCTCTCTCTCTCTCTCTCTCTCTCTCTCTCTTCCCCCCCCCTCCCCCCTCTCTGGGTCTCTCTCCCCCCCCCCCCTCTCTCTCTTTCTCTCTCTTCTCTCTCCCTTTTTTTCCAGTGTTATGCAGGTACACTGATCGGGGTTTTTTTTTTCATACACATTGAAAAACCAGTTTCTCCCTGCTCATGAAAAAAAAAAAAAAAAAGGTTGAATGACATGAAACCAACCAGAAGTGAATCTTTCAAGCCCCACCATCTCCTTACTGTCGGTACCATGTTTGTGAAAACTATGCAGAAACACATGAAAGTGCTTGTTCATTCGAAAGAGAGAGAAAAGGCCTTTGCCTGGCATTGATGTTGACAGTGACCACTAGACTGTGAAGGGATAGCAGTACATGCGCATTGCATTCCCTTGTCTGGTTTATATACACTTCATTTGGACCAATCCGGCTGCACTATATTCTGTCTGCGAGGAAAACGCATCATCTTGGCCCTTGGACCCAGTTGCAGTGGGCAGTTCCCCCCGAGACCCCTCGCTGAGATGCCAATTGTCCTGATTTCGACATGTTTTGTTATTACTGGTCAGAGTTAGTACTGATGTTATGCCAACTGCAGAATTATTCTGACAAGATCATTTTGGGCAAGGCAGGGCCAGTTGTCTACTCTCCTGTTGCAGGTTGCCTGGTAGTTTCGCTACACAGAGTTTGGCTTGGTTACAGGTAAATGTTGTGTTTATACTATGTAGGAAACATGGTATGGCGTGCTGATACTACCAAGCGTTCCTAGGAAATGAAAAATGGAATGTTCCTATAAAATTTCCAGACTGTTTCTAAAAACAGTTCATAGAGGCTGGTGTCTCTTGGCTCACATCCCTGCAGTTCTGGGGTGGCATTTTTCAAGCGGCGGGAGATGTCACTGTGCAGGACATTACACCAGCCTGGTGCAGAGACCGTCGTCACTGGCCGTCTCCACGCTGGGCGACAACCCCTTGCTCTGACCCCGACAGCTGCGTCACGGCGTTGCAGTCTGACCTGGAGTCTGGCTCATCCTGGTCGCTGAGCACCAGCTCTGTGTCCTCCATCGGTGTGCTGGGGGTCAAGGATCGATAGAGAAGGAGGCGAATTTTCCTTTGTTTTTCGCATGATCGGCACCATGGCGACGACGGCAATGATGATCGTGACGGCCACCACGCTGGTGGCGATGATGATGTTGAGCGTGAAGGAGGAGTTGGCATCGGACTGGGTCTTGGTTTCTGCGTCTTTAGGCATGTCGGTCATCTGGGGTTGAGAGGTGGTGGTGGTGGTGTTGTTGGTGGTGTTGGAGGCAGGAGCAGGGGAAGTGGTCGTGGGCGGGGTGGATGTGACTGCACTGCACACAAAGTCATTTAACCATTAGTAAGTGTGCTACCAGAATCACTTGCCTTATTGTTCTATCACATCAACACATATTACAAATTTTTGCATCCTTTGACTCTTTCTGGACAAGGCTTTAAATTCCCAGATCAGTTTTTACTTTTTGTGCTAGAGACAAGTCGATAAAAATGAATCTACTTGTCAGCCCGAACATCTATGCGCACCCCCCCCTCCCCTGCCCCACGTAAGTCAACAGTTATAAAAGTAAAGCCCAAACTGATTTAAATGTGCTGATCACAGCGAATTCTGCACCATGTGTTTGTTACGCTGTCTTGTGAAGGAGAAAGAAAGGGAAAACATTTACCATTTCTGCGCCGACAAACCACAATATATACATGCTATTGATTTTTTTTCTTCTTTTTTTTTTTCACACACAACACACCCTTATGAGAAAAATCAGGGAGAGGGGGTGTGACAGTAAAAAAGGGAAACCAGCCGCCGTGGCGAAGTGGTTAGCATCGCGGACTCCTGGCTGGAAAGTCATGGGTTCGAATCCCATCAGAGTCATGTGGGTTTTTCTGCCCTGACCGGCTCCTACCCAGAGTTGAGTTTGTTGTGTGGACTCAGTTGGGAAGAGTGGGACCATACAGTCAAGTTTCATCCACTTAATGGATGCGTTTCTGAGAGTGTTGCTCAAATTTCCTGACCAACACTGCAGGTGCCTGTATCTCTTGGGCCTGGTTGACGCCGGGATATATTATGAAAGGAAGCGTAGAGTACAGCCCTGTCATGTAGTCTCAGACTGAAATGGAAATCTATAGCATCATCTTAATCATCCTCATTCTCATTGATCAGCATTAAAAGAAAAAAAGTCTCAAATTCTGTGGCCCTTCATGCCCTGCTCTAATGGTGACTTCAGTTTTGATGTCCTCTCCACGTCTGTGGCCTTGGTTTGGTTCCGTCGGGGTCACCGGTATCGGCGAGTCCATGGGGCTGTCATTGGACGGACGTGGTGGCGCCCTCCTGAGGGAGAGCTCACTCACGCCGGCTCCGCGACTAAGCAATTATTGTCGTCAGGCTTAGTAGGTGGTGTCCTGCGTATGTTAGATCAGAACAGGCACCACTGAACACCACCTAAGTGACTCGGCAGCAGCGCAGTGTTTCCTCCGGTGGGTTGCCTCTTGACGACTTGACATTGACTGCTCCCTGTGGATTGCCGGTGCCGGGGCTGTGGCGGGGCTGACCGGGCTGTGGCTGTGGATGGGGTGTCGGAATGAGCAGCGTGGGTGCACTGCCTCTGAGGTAGTGCAGAGGTTGGGACAGCAAAAAAAAAAAAAAAAAAAAAAAAAAAAAAAAAGGGAGGAGAGAAGTCAGACCATGAAGCACTGAAGCTGACTGATCTGTCTCTGATGGGCGCAGTCAACAGTTGGTCGCCTTACAGATTACAGGACAGAACATTTCTGTCTGGTCACCAGTTTACTTGCCCTGAACAATCAGATGGGCGAGTATTTTGAGCCCTGGCTGGGGTATAGGGGTAACAAAAATGGTGTGCAGTGCTAATCTGAAGGTCTGCACCAGTTGTCATGGCGAAGTGGTTAGCGTCATGACCTCCCATGTGGGAGGTTGTGGGTTCGATTCCCATCAGAGCCGTGTGGGATTTTTCTGCCCAGACCAGCTACTACCAAGAGGTTGAGTTTGCTATGGATTCAGCTGGGAAGACTGGGACCACACAGTTGAGTTTCATACATTTAATAGGTGCGTGCCTGAGATTGCTGCTTAAATTTCCTGACCAACACTGCAGGTGTCTGTATCTCTCATGTGTAGTTGACCCTGGGATGTGTTATGAAATTAAGCGTAGAGTACAGCCCTGTCATGCAGTCTCAGACCGGAGTGGAAATCCGTAGCATCATCTTCACCATCCTCATTGTCATTGATCAGCATAAAAAAGTCATATTCTGTGGCTCTTCATGCCTGCTCTCATGGTGACCTCAGTTTCAAATGTTGTCTTGGCCTCTATGGCCTTGGTTTGATACTGTCAGGGTCACCGGTATTGGCAAATTTATGGGGGCTGTTGCTGGACGGACATGGTGCTGCCTTCTGGAAGGAGAGCTCACTCATGTCGGCTTCGTGACTAAGCAATTATTGTTGTCAGTAGGGGGCTTAGTAGGTTGTGTCCGGATATGCTGGATCAGAACAGTCACAACAGAACACCACCGAAGTGACTCGTCAGCAGTGCAGTGTCTTCTGTGATGGGTTGCCTCTTGACAATTGACAAAGACTGCCCGGTGCTGGGGCTGCAGTGGGCCGGGCCGGGTTGTGGCTGTTGGAGGGGGGGTCAGAAGGAGCGGCGTGGGTGCAGTGCTACTGAAGTGGCACAGAAGATGGGACAGGAAGAAAATGTGAAAGTCTGGAGGTGAAATGTTTTATGGATGCGAAGAACATTGTCCTGTTATCAGCCCATGGTTCGACAAGAGACTTTTACCTTAATTGAAGGCTGAAAGGTGTCAGGACTGTTCTTGAGACTTTCTTGAATTCAGTGAGAAAATTAGGGACAAGACATAGATCGATAGATATAGGTAAACATATAGATAGAGAGATCGATGGATGTACGTATATATAGATATGTAAGGTTACAATCATCGGAGGCCATATGTCATATCATTGTAGAGGGGTGTGGATACTTAATGGAAGGAACTATAAGACCAATGCATTCAGGCCATCGGTCAAGTTCTCAGTCCAATCCATTGGTTTTTTTTTTTTTTTAGATTTGATTTATTGACATATCCACCTGTCGCGCACACACCTGGAAATTCTTATAGGCTTTTTCACCTTTTTCAGGTCTCACCTCTGATAGCCTGAATGACATTCTGGGTGAATTATTAAAGAAAATGGGAGGGCCAGTCTTTTAACAACACAGCCATTTTCTTCACTCAAGAATTCTCCTGGGATCCAGGGATTTCTTAGAAATCCTTCTGATTTTCATTGGGAGGGAAAATGAACAGCCAAAGGAAAGAAAATGTATACAGAAGAAAAAAATTCCAGAACATTTTATCACCTGAATCTTGTATGGTATTCTGATTTTCCAGTCCAGACTTCCATCTTCATACTTTCAAGCCAATGCTACCCATGACTGGTGTTTTTATCACAGCTTGTCTTAATGCGTAAATCAAACAACTGCAGTAGAGGGAGTACCTGCATGTGAAAGCGATGTTCCTAGCTATCTTCTGAATGTGAGTCGTCCGTTTGCCTTCGTTTTGTGAAAATTATGTGAGCTATCACCTTGTCTTCTGTGTCACACTTGGTCATGGCAAGAAGTTTTAAAAAAGGCCCAGTTGTCAGCAGGTGGATATCGTATGGGTGTGGACTGAACATCCAGTAATCTGTTCCTATCCGCAAGTTATACAACTTACATTCACAACTGGTGGCAAGCTGCAAATTGCACATATTGTTTACTTTGTGAAGGGGAGCTGAACTGTGCCAAACATCAATTTGCAGTGCTCCTTGAACAGATGAACAGAGATTCCAACCCAATGAAAAGGGGCCATTATTGCCTTTTTCTCATGCTCACCTGTCCAAAGAGAGCAGGGAGTTAACCATTCCTTCTTAACCAGTGAGGTGAAAAGAGTGATCGTCCTTAATCAGGTCACTTTATGACTCGTACAGAAACAGTTCAGTGTAATCCTTTTCCTTGGCAAAGGAACACACCAACCCTCTGTTCTATGGAGTTTGGGTTTTTTCCTTTGCTGCACATGAACTTGCATACCCACCATATTGCGTTTTTAAGATTTTTGTTGTTGCTCCTTTAGGGTTGTTTCCCCATTTTCTGTATGAACTGAGTTTTGTAGACCGAGGGTGTTGAAGTAAACGGCATGTCTGGGTTACGTGGTGCGGCCCAGTTTCATCAGCGGTAGGGACCTGTGTCGTCGTGCTAAGAATTGTGTGAACAGTGCAGGTAGTCATCTTCGTCACTTGTTTCTGTTTGAAGGCAGGACTTTTTTACACTGTGGCGACAGCCCTACAATGGCCCTGTTGGGGTGGTGGGCGTGCACCTATGAAACATCTGACATAGGGGAGCTTTAGCCGATTTCACAGAGAGAGGGAAAGGAGAGAGGTGTGGGGAAAGGAGGGAGAGGGAGGGGATGAGGGTGAGGGGCAAGGATCAAAGCATTCTTTTGATTTTTTAGAAGATGTACAGAAAAAAAAGAAAAAAAAAAAGAAACAAAAAAATTGAACTGATTATGATTTATTAGGCAAGATTTTACACTTGTATCTTCCCACAAAACCTCCCCACTTTCTCAGCCCAAGTTTGTGTACAGCTACATGTAATTCTAATCAAAGCAAATACATATATCTTCTGTTGATAAATATGTTATCAGAATCACTCATGGTAGCTTTCACATGTACACAAGCCTGTGTTCTTCCTCATTATCCAAACTCAGACTTGCAAGCTCTGGGGTCACTGCCCTCCCTCCCCTCTGCATTTATGGCCCTCTACCATAACTCCACACACACACCTCAAGTCTTTGCACATAGTCGTTCTGTTTTAGTCGCGCTTCTCTCAACCCACTTGAAACACCCTCACCCACCCACCCTGCCCACCCACCCTCGCCCCACCCACACACACCCACCCTCACCCCACCCCACCTACCCCCACCCCCCCCCTCATTCTTCTGTTCTCTTCATGCTTCACATCCCCGTGATCCATACAGACCACACACTGAAAATGGTGTTGGGTTCATTCCGTCTCGCCCCAGGCCGGATTTCAGATTCTGGTTTTGCTGTTGTCCTTATTTGTTTGTTTTTTCTTTTTCCCTCATCCCCTCCATCCACTTTAGTTTTATCACAGCCTGGTAGAGAGAGCTGTTTGAATTTTCGTTTATCTTTAGAAACTGCAAAATGTGACCACACCACTCCGGGGGAGAGGGGGACAGAAAGATTTAGATAGTTACAGCAGTTTTTGTTAACAGGATAAATGCTTTTTTTGAAGTGTAGAATGAGAGATCACTCTCTCTGTTTCTCTCTCTCTCTCTCTCTGCTCCTCCATATCACTCTCTCTCTCTCCCCTCCCTCTCTTGTCTCTCTTTTTCTCTTTCTCACATTATCTCTCTGTTATACACATGTGTAGGGAGAGTTAGAAACAGAGAGACACATATGTGTGCATGAATGCACAGTAAGGCACATGCTGTCTCTCACACACACGCACGCACGTGCGCGCGCACACACACACACACACACACACACACACACACACACACACACACACACACACACACACACACACACATGCTTTCATTACCTCTCTGTCTGTGTGTGCTTCTCTGAAGAAAACAGTGGAAGTTGTCATCCTGGCAGTGGTTGCTGTCGTATGACCTTTCACCCTGGACGATCTGTCTCCAGTGTTGTTGATATCATCATCCTGATCTGATGTTGATGTAGTGACGACCACACTTGTGGTGCCCTGAAGCAGGAAAAGGAAGGGTACAATCGCTTGAAGGGAATAGAGCTTAAAGTCACCGAAAGAGGGTGAACTTCCCTTGTCATTTCCGGCAGTATGAGTGACTCATGCTGTTATGTATGGAAATCAGCATGCAAAACAACAACAACAGCAGCAACAACAACAACAACAAAAGTCCAAATAGTTTAATCTGGGGGATGGGGAGTGGCAGAGGGAAAAGAAAACAAGTTCAGTGTTGAGGAGTTCAGCAAAATACTGATTTGGCGCCATACACCCTACCATGTTCAACAGTGCAACTTATATGCTTAAAAAAAGTCTTAAATAAATGTTAGCGAACCGCCAAGAGAAACGTGGACAAGCGAGAGTCACAAGACAAAACATGACGCGTTTCGACCTCTTAGGTCTTCTTCAGGCAAGACACAAACAAATATAGGATAATGAAAATGAACGAATTTGTCACTTAGCTTAGATCTCTTCAGCACAAGGTAGGTGTTGAATGAAAACCAGAAATTAGTTGGGGAAACATATTCAGTTTCAAACCTTTTTAAAAAAAATTTTTTTTATAAGAAACAAGGTCTAAACTTTTTGTTGTTGTTTTTTGCTGTTTTTCTTTTTCTGGTTTCTTCTTTTTTTTTTTTTTTTTTTCTTGTTATAGCTTGTATGGCCAATAGTATTAGGGAAAATATGGTTTCTTATGATTCTTCCACTTATCAGTTTAAATTAGTCAAGAGTCAGAATGTAGACATTGCAAAGCTTGAATGCTGTAGTTATGAATTTACACTCTGCTGGGAAAAAATGAAATTGGGGAGGGGGGGGGGGGGAAGAGAAAAAAAAAGAAAGGTAAAATGACAGCAGCGGATGTTGGCTCCAAAGAGCTGAATAAAAGGTGATGAAGCCTGACTGCTGAGCTGACTTAAGAATTAAGGCTTAAGAATCAAAACGTAAACTTTAACAGTTAAGTAAGGCAAGTTGTGCGTCTTCAGACAAGGGATTTTTCTGCTGTTTCAAGTTGTGCGTCTTCAGACATGGGATTTTTCTGCTGTTTCAAGTTGTGCGTCTTCAGACATGGGATTTTTCTGTTGTTTCAAGTTGTGCGTCTTCAGACATGGGATTTTTCTGTTGTTTCAGTTGTGCGTCTTCAGACAAGGGATTTTTCTGCTGTTTCAAGTTGTGTGCGTCTTCAGACATGGGATTTTTCTGCTGTTTCAAGTTGTGTGTGTCTTCAGACATGGGATTTTTCTGCTGTTTGGCATGCATGCCTCTGAAATTCAGTCCGGCTGCCCTGGCTTTGTAACTTGTCAGCACGCAGCAGATAAGCCTTAACTCTCTCTTCAGTTCTTTCCCTTGAATTTCGATCACCGGTGATCAACGGTTTTCTTCCCGGTATTATGGTATTTAAAACACATTTTTGTTATCTGAAGCAATATATTACCTAAAAAAAAAACGAAAAATAAACACATTCATCACAAAAATATTATTATTTCAGAAATAATGCGCAGAATGTTACGAAAAAAAAGAAACATCTGTCATGCAAAAAAAACTGTTGTGTTAAGCACAAGTCTGGAGCAGAAGCTGTGAATATCAGTTCCAGCATTGCAGGTTTAGCCCTAGTCAATGTTACTTTCAGTGACTTACTACTTTCCAACAATTTAACGTTAGTGGGTGCATTCACTAGTAGAATGCATACACAAATTACAGATGATTTACAAACTGGCAGATGTTTTTTTTTTTTTTTTTTTTTTCGGAATACAGATGCCCAAAACATTTCACTTTTTTTTTCCTTTAAAGAAATCTCTTGCAAGAAATGCTTCTTTCTGTGTCCCCTTGCTCATGATGTTCCATGATTTCAGAGGCTTGTCTGTTGCTTCAGGAAAAATGTATTATGTACATGGTTTATGAAAGAAAAAAGATGACAGTCAACAGACTATTATACAGTTCAGTGCGCACGTTTTTACCAGTATGAAAAAAGCACATTTCAGTAATATTCTTATGTGTGAAAAATGTATACATACATGAAAGAACATTAACATGAAGGTAATGGAAATCATAATTTACAAGCTAATGAATCTAACAAGAAGGAACACTATCAGCACATATGTAACATTGTATGTTATGCACACACAAATGCATGCACAAATAAGGCACGTACACAGTGCATGCATATGCTCAAGCTCACAAACACACATACACAAACTCACACACAGATACGTGTTCACACACACAGTGAGTGTCCTTCCTGAACAGAAGAATCTCTCTCTCTCTCTCTCTCTCTCTCTCTCTCTCTCTCTCTCTCTCTCTCTCTTCTCACACACACACACACGCACATGCACATGCACAACCACAATACACGCACGCTCACACACACACACATTCTCTCTCTCTCTCTCTCTCTCTCTCTCTCTCTCTCTCTCTCACACACACACACACACACACACACACACACACACACACACACACACACACACACACACACACACACACATGCACGCGCATGTGCACAGGCATACGCACACACACATGCATCTATACGTTTGTAATGAAAAGATGGTAAAGAGAAGAGTGAACATGCAGGCTTGCATACCCACACATGTGTACTGTAGATATGCAAACACACACAGACAGACTACACATGGTCATCCCCCATTTGTGATGTTGTGTACACTTCATCAGGAACTCCATCTTCCTCTGTACGTCCTCCAGTTGTGGGTACATTGGCTGTCGTCTGTGGATGAACATTATCAGGTAGTTCAGATCCTGAAGACTCTGTTGAAGACTGGTTTATGTACTGGGTGATGGTTGTTATTTCCACTGCCTCACCCGAATCAGTTTCACTCTTCTCATCAGCGTCCCCTGATTCAGCAGACTCCACTGTTGTGGGAGCGGTGGTGGTTGTGTAGAAAAAAAAGGCGTGGAAGGGGAGATCAGCAATGACAGCCCCAGCCAGATGCCTGGGCGTGGCACACCGCACCTGCTCCACGTTGTGGAAGATGGGTCTGGAGGTCTGCATCCAGTCGTGCAGCCACAGGAGGCGGGCATCACAGAGCCAGGCATTGCCGGCCAGCCGCAGGGTCTGGAGACTGGGGAAGAAGCGGGCGAGGTCGACCTCCAGACTCTGCAGGCTGTTGTCCCTCACGTCCAGCTCTTTCAGGTTGTAGAATGACATGAGGGTCTCGTTGGAGGTCAGGATGTTGGAGCCAGCGATGGGCTGAAGCGAAGGAGGAGTGTCTTGAGGAAGGGGATGTCTCTGAAGAAGTTGCCCCTCATGAAGGGTTCAGAGTCATCCACGTAGGACAGGTCCAGGACGTCCAGCTTGTGAAGGCCGGCAGCGAAGCGGACATCGATGTGCATGATGGGGTTTTTGCTGATTTCTAGCTCAGTCAAGTTCCGCAAGCCGAAAAAGGATTTGTCCTGGAGTTCAGTGATGGCATTGTCACTGAGATACAGTTTCTGCAAAGAAGTCAGACGTGAGAAAGTGAAGGGATTGATGGTGTTTATTTGATTTCCTCTCAAGGACAGAGTCTTCATCTGGGAGTCATGTGGAAAGTCATCGTTGCTGAGGGAGGTGATGTCATTGTTGTCGATGGAGAGGGTGTGTACTGTGGAGGGGATTGGGGAAGGGAGGATGGAGAGCTGATTGCCGCTGAGCCGCAGTTCCTGGAGGTGAGCAATGGGCGTGAAGGCCTCGTCCTCCACATGGGCGATCCTCGTTGTCATCCAGCATGACGACGACGCCCAGGAAGCGTGTGGGCATGAAGGTGTCCTTGGAGATGAAGCTGATGTTGTTTCTGCGCAGCTGCAGGTTTCTGGTGGCCCATGGCAAGCCTTTGGGGACATTGGTCAGCTGACAGGCGTCCAGGCTGAGGAAGGACAGCATGTCATTCTTGGACAAGACGTTGTCCATAGATTCCAGTGGATTCTTGATCAGGGACACAAACGACAGCTCTGCCAGAGAACTGAAGGCGTCCGGGTGTACGTGAGCAATGTGGTTTTCATCTGCCATGAAGTAGATGAGGCTGGTGAGGGGCTTGAGGCTGTTCTCTGTGATCTGTTCGATAAGGTTCCTGGTCAGTACCAGCTTGGTCAGACTGGACAGGCCCAGGAAAGAGCCGTCCACGCTGCTCAGATGGTTGTCCGTCAGATCCAGGATGCTCATCTGGCTCACGTTGTGGAAGGCACCACCACTCAGGTTGCTGATGACGTTGGACCCCAGGTTGATATGGTTGAGGTTGGGCAGGTTGCTGAAGGCGCCGTCGGCCACGTGGGAGATACGGTTGAAGCGCAGCATCACTTCTTCCAGGGATGTCAGATTGTGGAACTGATGGCCGATGTGGTCAATGTGGTTGTACTGGAGATCGATGGAGATAACGTCAGGGGGGGAAGTTGTCAGGGATTTCTGTCAGTCCTTTGTCGTAGCAGTCGACCTTGAACTCAGTGCAGATACAGGGGTATGGACAGGCAGTGGCCACTGGAGCCAGGACCAGTATAAAAAGGAGTTTAATCATAAGATCTGAACTTCTGTCATAAGCCATGGTGAAATATCTGACCATTATGACAGCTGAATATATGCACTGGCTGTAACCGCTCTGGGGCCTACCTCTGATTTTTGAAAGCTAGAGCAGAAAAGAAAGTCAGTACTTATTCTCTGAATGTGGATACCAAAAATATTTAGAGCACTTTGTTGTTTTCAGTGTTGTTCAAAACTTTGATATCTGGCTGCCATTTGTCTATAGAAACAGTTGTGAGCAAGAATTGTACTGTGACAGAACTGGAAATTGTTCAGCTATTTTGTTGTTGTTGTTGTTGTTACTAACAGTTGTGTAGTTTTTTTTAATTGCCACAAAAGTTTTGGGAATTATGGACCAGAAACGTAGTAGATCAGCTGCTCAACTGCATGTGAAAAAAAAAAAGAGGTCTGGGTTTCCTATAGTTTGTTGATGAAGAAAACATCACAACACAGATATTGTCAACTGGAATAGGGAAGCTCTCTCCCCCCCTTTCTCTTCTCTCCAGTCACAGCAGCACAACAGCGGATATAGGCAGGAAGAGCCATGAGCAGAACCACCGTGAATCACTGACACAAATCTCAAGACAATCAGGCCGTGGTGACACCAGCACAGGGCGAAGATTCACAAACAGCTCCGGCCGCGGCACGCGCCCGCCCTGACCAGCACTCCACAACAAACAGGACACGTGCCCTCTGCTGGGGAGGAAGAAAATCTCGCCCTCAATAAGCTCCCCGAGTTCCATTCACAAAATGTATGAGCAGGGCAGGCAGCCAATGAGAAAAGCCCATCTGGTAGAGTCCGCCCACTCTTGTAGTGCCATGCTTCTCCAGTGTGTGTGTGTGTGTGTGTGTGTGTGTGTTTTACGTTGAGGAGCGTTGGCCAGGGGGCAAGGTCCTTATGTGCAGGAAGTGTGGGGCACAGGCTGAAGTGGCGCCATGTCATTCAGCATTGGATGCTGACGGTACTGCAGCCAACAGTCAAGGGGACCTATCACTCAAGTGGACTGACGGTGTAATCCTAGAACCGTTCATGCAAGAGTTTGTTTGTTAGTCACTATGAGCGCGTGTGCACTGGTGTGTGTGTGTGTGTGTGTGTGTGTGTGTGTGTGTGTGTGTGTGTGTGTGTGTGTGTGTGTGTGTTTGTGTGTGTGTGTGTGTGCTTTGTTTGTGTGGCCATGCATGCAAGCACATGTAACTGTTTGAAAGAAAGGTATGATTTCTTTCAATTGATTGTTACTGGACAAGTGCTTTCTGCTTGTTTGTTGGTTTCTCTCCCTTTTTAAAAAAAAAAAGAATTTGTGGGGAGAGTTGGTTGAAATAGGATTGGGTGAGGTTTGAATGTGATAGGATCCTTGAGTGTGTGTGTGTGTGTGTGTGTGTGTGTGTGTGAGAAATGAAGTTTATGAAGTGTTCCTTCATCAAGGCTATATATGAATGGTCAGGAATCTGAATTGATGTCCAGTTTTCATGGCCTGCTCATTGAACAGTGAAGCAGGATGTCTTTGTTAAAACTTGGCAACACTGATACATTAACTGACCCTATACATTCAATGCTTAAGACCATTGGGATGTAGTGACGATGCCTCCGAACGCTCGTATGTAGGCAAAACATTAACAGGCTGTTTATTACTTTTAAATTGTGAGAGTTTTTTTTTGGTTATTTTAAAAAGCTATTTACAACCAAACAAATTACTCCTGTTGATCTCTTGATGTTTCGATTCATGGTTATTGTGCATCCAAGACACTGTACCTTTCTAAGAGTGACCCAGATAAGACAAATGAACATAACTGCTCGAGGGAAAGAAATATTGAAACTACCTCTGACTCTCTGACACTCAAGATTCTTTGATTAAATTTAAGTCAAGATTAAGAACATATCTTTGTTTAGCTTAACCTTTTTTTCCTTTTCTTTTATTCATAATATTTGGATCCTTGGGCCTCTTTTCTCGAAACCCTAGAATCAAAGCTGTCTCCCCTCCACCACCCCTTCCTCCTCCTGCTCCTGCTCCTGCAACTGTCCAGCACAAGCATGATTTGTTCATATCAGCCCAGTATGTTAGTGAGATACCAAGCCAAGTTTGGAGATGGTCAGATAGAAACAGTGCCCAGAGTAAGATCAGACCCCCCCCCCCCCCCTTCAGCCGACCTCTCCCTCTTCCTCCTCTGGTTCCAGAATATGGATTCCAGAAGGTTGGCAGCTGTACATTTGGCAGCACAGTGATTTTTTTTTTTTTAATGGCAATTGATTATAAGCCACCAGGATAAGAGAATATAGAAGATTATGAGGAGTTTAAAAACTAGACCCACTGGATTTTTCCCCTTTTTTAAAAAAAAATAATTCTTTCTTTTTTTAAAGTCCCATTTTCTGTACCACCATATTAGCATTGGGCCATGCTACTCATTCCGCCTCCCAGTCCACAGCCACAGTCCATCACAGCCCGGGCACTGGCAGTCGGTGTCGAGTTGTCATGAGGCAGCCCACCAGAGGAGACACTGCATTGCTGCCTAGTCACTTGGGTGGTGTGTCAGTGGTGCTGTAATGATCCAGCATACGCAGGACACCATCTACTAAGCCCCCTGCTGACGACGATAGTTGCTTAGTCATGGAGCCAGCGAGAGTGAGCTTCCTGTGTGGAGGATGCCACCCTTTTTGTCCAACGACAGTCCCCATGAATTTGCCGATACCGGTGCCCCCTGACAGAATCAAACCAAGGCCATAGACGTGGAGAAGGCAGTTGAAACAGGTCATCATGAGAACAGGGTATGAAGAGTTACCCAAATTTGAGACTTTTTTTTTTTTTTTGCTGTCTCAACCTCTGCGCCACCTCAGAGGCTGTGCACCCACACCACTCATTCCAACACTTTGTCCACAACTTCAGACCGATTGGCTCCGCCGTAGCCTAGGCACCGGCAATCCACAGGGAGCAGTCAATGTCAAGTCGTCAGGAGGCAACCCACCGGAGGAGACACTGTACTGCTGCCAAGTCACTTCGGTGGTGTGTTCAGTGGTGCCTGTTCTGATCAAACATATGCAGGACACCACCTACTAAGCCCCCTACTGACAACAATAATTGCTTAGTCGCGGAGCCGGTGTGAGTGAGCTCTTCCTCAGGAGAGCGCCACCACGGTGACCCCGACGGAACCAAACCAAGACCACAGACGTGGAGAGGACATTGAAACTGAGGTCACCATGAGAGCAGGGCATGAAGGGCCACAGAATTTGAGACATTTTTTTGTTTGTTTTTTTCTATGCTGATCGATGAGAATGAGGATGATTAAGATGATGCTACGGATTTCCATTTCGGTCTGAGACTACATGACGGCTGTACTCTATGCTTCCTTTCATAATATATCCCAGCGTCAACCAGGCCCGAGAGTACAGGCACCTGCAGTGTTGGTCATGAAATTTGAGCAACACCCTCAGAAACGCATCCATTAAGTGGATGAAACTCGACTGTGTGGTCCCATTCTTCCCAACTGAGTCTGCAGCAAACTCAGCTCTGGGTAGGAGCCGGTCGGGGCAGAAAAACCCTCATGACTCTGATGGGATTCGAACCCATGACCTCCAAACAGGGAGTCCGTGATGCTAACCACTTCGCCACGGCGGGTGGTCAGAAACTTAAGAAAAATTTTTTTTTTACATTGATTGATGAGGATGATGAAGATAATGCTATGGATTTCAATTTCTGGTCTGTTACTACAAGATAAGTCTGTACTCTGCGCTTCCTTTCATAATGTATCTTGGCATGAGCCAGGCCTGAGAGATACAGACACTTGCAGTGTTGGTCAGGAAATTTTTAGCAGCGCTGACAGAGATGCATCCATTGAGTGGATGCAACTCGTCTGTGTGATGCCAGTCTTCCCAGTTGAGCTCATAGCAGACTCTACTCTGGGTAGGAGCCGGTTGTGGCAGAAATTTCCCACAAATAAAATGGTTTTCATGGGAATCAAACCCATGACCTCCCTGCCGGGAGCCTGCAACACTAACTACTTCGCCACAGCGGCTAGTTCACATAGAAATGTTTTCATTTAACAAAGAGAGCTTGGGTTTCATGACAATGTGTACCGTTTATGCTGCTCAACGGTACACGTCCAGTTTTCAGCTGGGCAGTCTGGTTATTGCGCTTGGGTGGTTGATTCATGTTCAGTGAAATCGGGATGATTTCTGTCCCATATTGTTGTGCATCTGCCAGCCTCACGCTGTGTGTTTTGCTCCTGCCAGAAACGCTAGAAGTACAGTGTACTCTGACTGCCCCACAGTAGAAAACAGTCACCATGCTCCAAACTGATGAACCCCGCTGGTGGACTTGTTTCATTGTTGTCCAAAAGCAGAAGGCTGGTGAGTCATCCTCTCTCAAGAGTATGCAACACACTTCAGACCACCAGCCTGACCGCGTGCATGCTGGGCTGTCAACCCCTTTTGGGGACGCTTTGGATTCTTGTCAGGACAGGTTGGTTTCCAGCCTTTTTGGAAGTTCTAGGCAAGAAATTTCTTCTTTTTCTGTGGCTTTCTTCCAGCTATGTCCTTTTTTTTTTTTTTTTTTTTTTTTTTTTTTTTTATTGTCTGTTGTTTTTCTCCCCTTGTGGACCCAACTCCTGTCTTTGTTCAGGAAATTCTTTTGCACCTGTTTTTTGTTCAGGAAATCTTTTGCACATTTTTTATTTGTTTTGCTTTGTTTGTTTTTTTTTTTTCCTGATCACAATTTGACATATTGTAGTCTCTGGGGACTAGTTAGAGAAAACTGTATACACTTTCCAGAGTAGGCACTAGCTCTTATTGTACAGCATCTTTTTGCCCATACTGGGTTTCTTTTTGTTGTTGTTGTTGCTTTTCAATGTTCTTATTTATTTTTTTAATTAATGATTTTCTTAAAATCTAGGAGTGAAAAATCAGGGAGAATGCCAGATACCCCCAGCACAGCTTAGTCTTATCTGCTGTAAGGTTGTAGCTTAGCTACTGAGTCATAATTGGCTCGGGTTGTTTGTTTCTTTCTCAAGATATAATCCTTTTTGATGATCTGACCTGTTCAGGAGTTGATGTTTATTTCCTGAAAGGGTGGTGTGTGGTCCGCTGGGCTGTAGTAATAATGGTGAAATAAGAAAGACAAAAAGAAAAAAAAAAAAAGAAAAACTGAAGACAACATTCAATAAATCTGACACGTCTGCCAAAACTGCATGCATTATTAGGTTCTCATAGAGATCAGAAGCATGCAAGGTGTGTAGCGTGCACGTCATGGAAATGGATAAATCAGTGTAATTAAAGGTCAAAAGATCAGTTTTTACTGTATGTGTTGACTTGCTTTCAGTTCCTGTCCCAGCTTTTCACACACAGTCACTGTGCTGTTTTATCACTTTGGAGGGGTGGGGGGGGGGATTTGGCTCCCACGCTCTAAAAGTTCAGGTCTTAAAAGCTGTGTACTTCTCTTGTGTCTGTGCAAGTTGGTGAAACATGATGTAGAACTGAACAGGATGAGCCGGACGTATTGTAGAATTTGTTATTCATGTGTGTCACTGTAGTCACGCAAACAAGAATGTGCGCACACCTATCTGGGTTGTTTAGGGGGTTCAGCACCAAAGTCATCTGTGGAGTGTGGCCCTAGAAGCACAAACAGTGATTCACCTCAGATCACCACACTGTAGGAGTCATAGATACTCAAGGGATAAAAAAAAAAAAAAAAAAGGTCCGGGTCATTGGACTGTGGAGATCAGGGCCTATCAGTGAACTGTTTGTTGTCATGTTCCCAATTGGTGGCATTCTCTTCCTGAAAGAGGAAATGCTAGGAAAAACTGGCCCGCCATCAAGACTCCATCTCTTCACCCATCCTTCGTTAAGCACCTTTAATGCGAATGTAAGCGGCCAAGAGGTGGGCGAGGGGGGAGAGTCCACCTAAGCCTTCCTAGGTTGAGGCATGTGGCTAGGGAGTAAGGTGGGGGGGGGTCAGTGGAGGGGTGGTAGTGATGGTGTAGGAAGTGTTTCAAGTACTGTGCTAGGTGGTTGGTCATGTGATGGTCGAACCGTTCCAGTGACACAGTTCAGGGTCACCATGGTGATGGGCTTCTGTCATTGTGGTGTGCACCCTAGGAGGGCGAGGTGTTTGTGTGGGACTTCTTTGCCCATCTTGGGTAGGATGGATTTTGGTCAAGACACCCAGATCCTTGGATCAGGTCTTTGAATGATTTGTGGCAACACGGATCAGTACCAGCCAGAAGTAGAAAAACCACCACTACCAAGGCACAATTAGGGGGAAGGGGGGGGGGGGGGGGGGGGGGGGGGGGGGGGGGGAACAAAGACAACAGAAGGGTGAACCAAGGTACTGAGACAGGGAAAACAAGAGAGAGGGAACCATGGCACAGAGGGAGGAGAGGATGAGAGGTGGTGTGTCAGTGGAGGAGCTGAAAGCTTGGAAACTTGTGAGTCATCAACCTGACCCTCGATCAACTCTCCAAAGCGAACACGTCAGGCTCGACCAAACGGAGGCCCTGCCTTGCGACAGGCGGTGACAACTGGTACAAACTGGATCAGAACCGACTTTGACCGGGGTCAACCTGAACTTTCTCCCCGAGGGAGGCAGCAGATGGTGGTGGAGTACATCGTGAATCACTGTGGCGGCAGGAAGCGTCACCCGCCTTTTATAACCTACTGTCCTAAATGACGATTTCACTAACGACAGGTCTGCACCCAATCACTGCCTGTCCCACAGTCTCACCCCCCCCCCCCCCCTCCCCTCACCACTCCTCCCCTCCCCCCCCCCTCCCACTTCAGTGGTCTGTCATTGGACACAGTGGCAGTTGGAACGTATTAGGGAAAAAGGGTTTAGGGGAGGCTGTTGAACTTTACTCTTCCAGCAGTAAGAATGTTCAGTGATAAAACTTTTGTTGTTTTTGTTTTTTTAGTAACAAGAATGTTTAGGTTTCCAGTACCAAGGATGTTTAGGTTTCCAGTATCAAGGATGTTCTGTGTTTCCAGTGTCAAGCATGATTTAGGTTTTTTCAGTATCAAGGATGTTTAGGTTTTTGAGTCTCAAGAATGTTTAGGTTTCCAGTATCTAGGATGTTTAGTTTTTCCACTAACACAGATATCAGTTTTCCGGTATCGGTCATGTTTTAGTTCCCAGTAGTAAGGATGTTTAGGTTTTCAGTGACTGGGATGTTTTGTTTCTCCAGTTACGAAAATGTTTAGTTTTTCCAGTATCAAGGGTGTTTAGTTTTTTTTCAGTGTCTGGGATGTTAAGTTTTTCCAGTACCTGGGATGTTAAGTTTAACAGTATCAAAGATGTTCAGGTTTTCCAGTGTCAAGGATGTTAGTATCAAGGATGTTCAGGTTTTCCAGTGTCAAGGATGTTCAGGTTTTCCAGTGTCAAGGATGTTTAGGTTTTCAGTATCAAGGATGTTCAGGTTTTCCAGTGTCAAGGACATTCAGGTTTTCCAGTGTCAAGGATGTTCAGGTTTTCCAGTGTCAAGGATGTTCAGGTTTTCCAGTGTCAAGGATGTTTAGGTTTTTCGGTATCAAGGATGTTCAGGTTTTCCAGTGTCAAGGACGTTCAGGTTTTCCAGTGTCAAGGATGTTCAGGTTTTCCAGTGTCAAGGATGTTCAGGTTTTCAGTATCAAGGATGTTCAGGTTTTCCAGTGTCAAGGATGTTCAGGTTTTCCAGCATCAAGGATGTTAGTATCAAGGATGTTTAGATTTCCCAGCGTCAAGGATGTTTAGCTGTCCCAGTATCAGGGATATTTTTAGTTTTCCAGTCTCAAGGATGTTTTTAGTTTTCCAGTTTCAGTGATGATTTGGTTTTCCAGTATGAAAGTTTTTTGTTTGTTTGTTTTCCAAATATCAAGGATGTTTTATAGTTTTCCAGTTTCAAGGAAGATTAGGATTTCCAGTATCAAGGATGTTTTTAGTTTTTCAGGAGCAAGGATGATTAGTTTTCCAGTATCAAGGATGTTTTTAGTTTTCCAGATCAAGGATGTTTAGTTTTTCCAGTATCGGTGATGGTTAGATTTTCCAGTATCAAGGATGTTTAGGTTTTCCAGTAT
>JADBJO010000701.1:396359-441359 GCA_016801955.1 Conus betulinus | reverse complement strand
GTGTGTGTGTGTGTGTGTGTGTGTGTGTGTGTGTGTGTGTGTGTGTGTGTGTGTGTGTGTGTGTTTTTTGTTTTTTTGAAACTTTTTGATTGTTTTCAGTATTTTGTTTTTTTGTGGTTGTTCGATTTCCTGGAGCGGGAAACAAACTGAAGATTCCACAAAGGAAATGTGAAGATGAATGTTCCCTGCTTTGTTGTTTTCATATTAAGAACTGTTCCTGTAATTAGATATACTATCAATTCATTTAGTTATGAAATACAGCATTCAACTCCAGGAGTCTGTCTCTGAAGCACTTTGATGGCATCTGAAAGGGCATCAGAGAGCGTCAGACAGGAGGAGTCTGTTTCTGAAGCACTTAGATGGAATCTGAAAGGGCTTCAGACACGAGTCTGTTTGTTTCAGAAGCACTTAGGTGGCATCTGAAAGGGCTTTGGAGGGCTTCAGCTATGTTGCTCGTCTTCAGCTTTGTACCCCCTCCTCCCCACCCCCCCCCCCACCACCCCTCTGTCCCCAAGTCCCTGATGTGTTGCCTCTGCTTTCCACTGAGGCTGCAGCAGCCTCTGGACCCTGTCCCCATTTCTCACTTTCTGTTCAGGAGACTTTCATGTGTGAACATGGATTGTCAGCAGCTTCTGGACCCTGTCCCCATTTCTTACTTTCAGTTCAGGAGACTTTCATGTGTGAACATGGATTGTTAGCAGCCTCTGGACCCCGTCCCATTTCTTACTTTCAGTTCAGGAAACTTTCATGTGTGAGCATGGATTGTCAGCACCCAGGAAAGAATAAAGGGAATAGTGTGTGCCGGGAAAAATAAAGGGAATAGTGTGTGTCTCTTGTATGTGTACTCCAGAGGACATGCTGATTGTTGGCATGAGTTTCTGTCAGTGTTGTGTCTTGCTGCTGTCGATTGCAGAAGAGGAAGTAGAAGCAGCGAGGACAGACTTTGAGGAGGAGTTCGACTTCACTCGCTACCTTGTGAGGTGAGAATTAGTTGCATTAGTATTATTATTTTTTTTAATTTTATAGTTGTAAGAGATGTGCAAGTGCTCTGTCTCTCTCTCTCTCTCTCTCCCTCCTCCCCTCTGTCTGTCTGTCTGTCTCTCTCTCTCTCTCTCTCTCTCTCTCTCTCTCTCTCTCTCTGTCCCTCATGTGCACACACACACCCCATAAGAGCATAGATATCATAGTACTGCATGAAAATTGTTTAACATAAAAATGAAAGTTTCTTGTATTCTTTTATGTATCATTTTGAAACAAAATTCTTTAAAACCAACCAGACTGTAATGAAAGTCCCATGGAACAGAAGTCTACAATTTTGTTGTTGCTGTCTTCTAATACTAAAGGAGTTCTTTCCAAGAAGGGATTAAAAAATTTGAAAATAGTAACAGGCCACAGCACTGAAAAAAAAGATGACTTCATAATTCCCATTCCCCAACAATTGTCTGCTACGCTAAACTTATTTTGCTGTTGCTGTCTTATAATACTGTGGGATTTCCTTCCAAGAAGGGATAAAAACAAAAGTAACAGACCACAGAACCGAAAAATAATCAAATGACCTCATAATTCCCATTCCCCAACGACTGTCTCAGCTACGCTAAACCGAAGTGCTGAAGGCCTATGTGGTGTTGGCGGGGGACTTTGAGAGCAACTCCGTGCACACCAACCACTGTGTGGTGAAGATGCTGCATCGCGTGGCCTTTGACTGGGCTACATCGCCATGCTCTTCCAGGCCTCCCTCTTCCGCGTCTTCCAGAAGATCATGCTGGGGCCGGCCGCCCACACCTCCAAGTTCAAGGTGTGTGTGTGTGTGTGTGTGTGTGTGTGTGTGTGTGTGTAGTATGGGTAGGGTGTGTGTGTGGGTGTAGTGTGTGTGTGTGTGTGTGGGTGTAGTGTGTGGTGTAGTGTGGATAGGTGTGTGTGGGTGTAGCGTGTGGTGTAGTGTGGGTAGGTGTGTGTGGGTGTAGTGTGTGTGTGAGGTGTAGTTTGGGTAGGGTGTGTGTGTGGTGTAGTATGTGTGTGTTGTGTATGTGTAGTGCATTTGTGTGTGTATGTGTGTGGCTGTTGTGTGTGTGTGGCTAGAGTGTGTGTGTGTGTGTGTGTGTGTGTGTGTGTGTGTGTGTGTGTCCATGTGTGTGTGTGTGTGTGTCCATGTGTGTGTGTAGTTTATGTGCATGTGTGTGTGTGTGTGTGTGTGTGTGTGGGCAATGTGTGTTTTTAAGGCAGCCCAAGAGAGATTTCGAAGTCATAGGAGGCCTGATGCTCAGTGGTCTTACTACATGGAGCAGGCACATAACAAACAGCAAAGAAAATCATGTAAACAGTGACCCAGCAAAATCCTACACTACCAGCCAGATACCATCAGCGACATTGACCTGTGGTAGAAAATGCACTAGCTATAAGCTAATGACAAGATCAAGAGAAGAAGATGGAGCTGATAGGACACTTCATCAGGAAACCCAAGTCAAACATTTTACCATACAAACCTTTAGCCTTTGAACTTTGGAAAATGTCTCAGGGAAACCCTTTCTGCTATAAAAGAGGTTTCATGCTTTTGAAGCACATGAAGTGCCGTAGCTGCTTAGTGCCAAGACCAGCGCCATTCTATGATTGGTTTTAGCTCAACCTCAAGGGAAAGCTTCCTTCATGATAGGCGTGTAAAAGTCGGAGCTTAACACGTGTTGGAAAATCATCAACAGGTCTGAGTGACCGGCAGGGTCTGCGACGGGTTGAATTTAAGGCCAGGGACTTCTGTGAGTTAACTTTTGACGCAATGAGAGCCCGGATATGGCCCTTTGTGGTCGGCTGGGCTGTAAGCAACATTACCTTACCCTTGCCAGAGTCAAGTCAAGTCAAGTCAAGTAAACTTTGTTATCTCAATTCGAGAAATTAATTTGTGGTCACACATTCACACAGCAAATAAACAATAATTTTGTCACATTACCCATTTTCTCACATATGACATATATTCATATAAAAGAATTTGGATTTCAAGGTGACTGTATATATAAAAATAATACTATATAGAATTACATTCCTATAACGCATTTGACAATAAATTCTAAGATGAGATTTTAAACTAAAATAACACAACTATTCGTTATCTAAATGCAACTGTATGCTCGTTCTGAGTTTAAATTATATGTATCTATATGAAATAAAACGTAACAATAATCTGTAGTAAAAAAGCAATTAAACATCACCTCGGTTCATAAAATCAATGGACAGGGGAATAAAACTTTGTTAAATCTGACACTTCTGCATTTAAACCGATCGATATCTTTGTCCTGACTGAAGAAGGTCACACTGATTTGCAAGAACGTGGGTCTGGTCACACGCAATCTTCTTCGGGATGGGATCCAATGTGACAGGGTTAAAATGAACCTCCAAGGCAAGCAGAAGCAAGGCTGACTAGGAAACATCGGGCATCATGATGCTGAGCCGCCCCCAAACAGAGGGGTGCACCAGGAGACAGCCTGATAGGACGGCCGGCCCAGGACAGAGGGCTCTGGTAGACTTACTGAATACTACACTCTGGGAGAGATAATGGGTGATGATGATGATGATGATGATGATGATGATCTCAGTGTTCGAATTGCTGTGCTGTGAAATGCTTCATGTCCAGTACATATGTTTCCCTTTTTTTCTCCTTGACAGGAGTGGCTTCTGGTTTGTACTGCCTTTGAAGAGTTCGGAAAACAGAATTAGCGTTTTCAAAACCTTTGTTAAGTTTGGGAAAAAGTGGAAAATGTTTTAAAAGTTAAGGAAAGATGAAGAAATTTGACAAGGTATTTTAAACATATGCGGCTCATGACCATGATGAATTAAATCAAATTGAAATGTTTTCGGATGGCTTCGCTCATTGTTTACTGACACAGTGAAAGCTGAGAGTGCTTTCCCTTGATCTATATTGTGTTTCCGGTCATGCAGCAATGAATTTTACAATACCTTGGGTGTGTCACTTTAGAGGGACGTGTGTCTCAAAAGAGAAGAATACAGGTCATGGATGCCTGCATCAGGAAAGGCATTTTGATTTTCAGTAATTTTGAGTGAGTGGGTTGTGAGAATGTTGGAAACATCTCAGAACTTTGAAATCATGTTCTGGTTCAAACTTGGTTCCCACATTCTCATTGTCTGCTATTCTGTCCCTATCTTTCTGTCTCTGTTTCTGTCTCTCTCAGTCTCTCTCCGTCTCTCTCTCTCTCTCTCTCTCTCTCTCTCTCTCTCTCTCTCTCTCTCTCTCTCTCTCTCTCTCTCTCTCTCTCTCCCCCCCCACCTCATTCCCCCCCCCATCCCCCCCACCGTTGACAACCCTGAAAGCATTTTTGGTATTAGCTAGCCTGGAAGGAAACTGTCCGTGACATGATGTCTGTGTCCCCTGTGCCTCTGGCAGGAGTGGTGCACGTTTGGCATGCACGTGATGCGCAAGTTCTCTGAGGTGCCAGAAGAACAAGAAGGTGTTCATGGAGATGATGTTCTGGAAGGGCAGCAAGGAGGCTATGCAGATCACCGAGGGCTACGACTACAACCCGGGGTAAGCTCGGGGCCTGGGTGGTGGGGGCTGTGTATATGTGTGTGGGGGGGGGGGGGGTAGTGTGTGGATGTGTGTGTATGTAGTGTTTGTTTGTTTTTTTTTCTTTTTCTTTCTGCGTATGCAGGCCGACACTCCTGCAGACACTACCTGTATAGGCAGGCAGTGGAGTTTTGTGTAAGATGTTGTGCGTGCGTTCACACATGGAACCTCGGTTTATAGTCTAATTCGAAGGACTGTATGGGGAATGGAGTCAGTCAGAACTAATGTTAACTCCGAGGGAAAAATCCCCTTGTACCGAAATTCAAACCCGCAACCCCAGGATCACAAGTCCAGCGCTCTACCAATTGAGCTATTCGGGCCTACTGTGTAGTGTGTGTGTGCGTATGTGGGTGGGTGTAGATGTGTCTGTGTGTGTGTGTATGTGTGTCTATGGAACAGACTGTTGAATTTTCCACAAACGTATCTTCTCCAGATGTCACAAACAATACAGATGAAAATGCAGGGAACAATACTCCCCAGGTGGTTGTCAGCTGCAGCATGGCAGAAGTGTGTTCTTTGACAACCACAGAACTGTGCTCTACAGGGAGCAATTGATGTCAAGTCGACATGAGGAAACCCACTGGAGGAGACACTGTACTGCTCCCAAAGTCACTATAGTGGTGTTTGGTTGTATCTGCTTTCATCCAGAACACATTGGACACCAACAACTAAGCGACTAAGCAGAAACTGGTATGATAGCATAAGTGCCAACCACTTTGGAGTCTTGAGGTTTCTCACCCATGTAGGCTGCCATGTTTTTTCTGAGATTCCACCACTTCTTATAAACCAAACAAAGTTTGAGGAACCTGCCACTTCCAGCTTATACTCTTTTTTTTTTTGTTTGTTTTGCTGGTGGTGGTTTTATTGAAGAATTTGAATGCATGATTTCCTCGAACACACAGCCTGATACGGCTGATGAAAGCATGACACCAAAAATTGCGTGTGCGCGCTGCTCGAATTACCAGTCATTTATGGTTCAGTAACTTGTAAGTGACATTTTATTAGAGGCCAGAATGCAAGTTGGTCGAATCTATAAGAAGCATCATATGCTGGCATGCTTTAAACATTGGCACACCTAACTTAACAGTTGAGAAATTCCTGTCAGGTTTGTTTTATGAACTGATTTTCCCCGGGTCATTATGAAAAGAAATATATGCAGTGTAGACCCACAGTTCCGTTTTTCTGTACAGAAATACAAGAACCGTACTGGTTAGTATTGAAGGCAGGATGTTTCCCTCAACGATCCTATCCTCCCCTCTGTTACTCCCTCTGTCCAATGGAGATGATGTTCTAAGGGGCAGTAGGGAGGCCATGCAAATCAGCGAGAGCTAGGATTATTCAAAGGTGTTGTCTTCTCTGCAGAAACGCCAAGTGTGGCTTGGACAGAAGATGAAGAGAACGAGCTGACCTCAGAGGCAGTGCACCCGCGCCGCTCATTCCCACACCCCGTCCACAGCCACAGCCCGGTCGGCCCCCCGCCGCAGCCCCGGCACCGCAATCCACAGGAGCAGTCAATGTCGGGTCGTCAAGAGGCAACCCACCGGAGGAGACACTGTACTTCTGCCGAGTCACTTCGGTGGTGTTCAGTGGCGCCTGTTCTGATCTAACATACGCAGGACACCACCTACTAAGCCCCCTACTGACGACAATAATTGCTTAGTCGCGGAGCCTGGCGTGAGTGAGCTCTCCCCCGGGGGGTGCCACCATGTCCGTCCAGCGACAGCCCCCATGGACTCGCCGATACCGGTGACCCCAACGGAACCAAACCAAGGCCATAGACGTGAGAGGGCATCGAAATTGAGGTCACCATGAGAGCAGGGCATGAAGGGCCACGGAATTTGAGACATTTTTTTTTTTTTTTTATGCTGATCGATGAGAATGAGGATGATTAAGATGATGCTACGGATTTCCCATTTCGGTCTGAGACTACATGACAGGGCTGTACTCTACACTTCCTTTCATAATATATCCCGGCGTCAACCAAGCCCGAGAGATACAGGCACCTGCAGTGTTGGTCAGGAAATTTGAGCAACACTCTCAGAAACGCATCCATTAAGTGGATGAAACTCGACTGTGTGGTCCCAGTCTTCCCAACTGAGCCCGCAGCAAACTCAACTCTGGGTAGGAGCCAGTCGGGGCAGAAAAACCCACATGATTTCTGATGGGATTCGAACCCCACGACCCCCCTCCCAGGGAGTCCGTGACGCTAACCACTTCGCCACGGCGGCTGGTTGATGATTAGAATATTTGCTCTGACATTTTAAAAAATTTTATCCTCCCCATGTTCCTGTCATACCCTACCTCCCCTTGCACAGGTCAACACATTTATCAATGTTTCAGCTAAATTATGCTGTGGACTTGTGCTTATGGTAAATGTACATGATTGCATCAGTGAACGTGGGATGGTAAATGTACATGATTGCATCAGTGAGCGTAGGTTGTATATGTGTACAATCTCCTTGGTATATGATAAAACATGCTTTTATATATATATGAAATAAGGTGGTGTGTGTGTTTATACATGCACATTTTTGATAGTCGTGTTTCTGTGTAAAGTGCCATCCATACATTTAGCATGTACGCGCACATGCACTGCCTACAAGTGAGTTTTGAAATTAGACGTGGATATGATGTTATTTACAAATGTGCATAAAGACAAACAGGACTCTGCATGCTTTGTCATGTTCCTACCAATAAACCTGAATACTTTTTTCCCCCAGCAATATGACTGAATGTTCATGGGTAAAGCCAAGACTGCTTGAACATTTTACCTCTGTACTTCCCTGAAACGTCATTACTGTGGTGAAGAAGATCTTTTCTGAACAGCCTGTGTTGGTCAGTGGTCAGTGGTGTTGACTGATGACAGAAATGGACATGACACTGAACAGCCTGTGTTGGTCAGTGAGTCTGTTGATTGATGAAAACATGGACATGGTGGACATGATTCTGAACAGCCTGTGTTGGTCAGTAGTGTTGACTGATGACAGAAGTGGACATGACACTGAACAGCCTGTGTTGGTCAGTGGTGTTGACTGATGAAGAAGTGGACATGGTGGACATGATCCTGGACAGCCTGTGTTGGTCAGTGGCTCTGTTGACTGATGACAGAAATGGACATGACACTGAACAGCCTGTGTAGGTCAGTGGGTCTGTTGACTGATGACACAAAATGGACACAGTGGACATGACACTGAACAGCCTGTGTAGGTCAGTGGGTCTGTTGACTGATGACAGAAATGGACACGGTGGACATGACACTGAACAGCCTGTGTAGGTCAGTGGGTCTGTTGACTGATGACAGAAATGGACATGGTGGACATGACACTGAAACAGCCTGTGTAGGTCAGTGGGTCTGTTGACTGATGACAGAAATGGACACGGTGGACATGACACTGAACAGCCTGTGTAGGTCAGTGGGTCTGTTGACTGATGACAGAAATGGACATGGTGGACGTGACACTGAACAGCCTGAGTGGGTCTGTTGACTGATGACAGAAATGGACACGGTGGACATGACACTGAACAGCCTGTGTAGGTCAGTGGTGTTGACTGATGACAGAAATGGACACGGTGGACATGATTCTGGGCCAGTGGTCGGGGTCGTCCAAGACGCGAGGTCAGATCATCAGGCACCTGAAGGTTCTCCGCCTCATCACCAGTGTCAAAGACCTTCGCCGGAAGCCTGAGTGAGTGTGAACCTTTGCCCCGATGACAACGTGCACATGGTCATCTTAGGCTGCTGTTGACGTGTTTGAAGATACTTCCTGGTACTGGCATAGTTATATGAAAGCTTTGGATATAGATGTTGAAGAATCTTGCTGGTACTGGCATATTTGTATGAAAGCTTTGGATATAGATGTTGAAGAATCTTGCTGGTACTGGCATATTTGTATGAAAGCTTTGGATGTAAATGTCTTTCCAACTTTTCAGTGGAGTTCTTGTCTTTTTTTTTTTTTCCCTTCTTTTTTTGTCCTTCCTCTTTTTTTTTTTTTTTTTTTTTTGTTCAATTTTTCAAATATGTCTTCACCCAACTTTTAAGAAAAATAGAAAAAGAAATTTAAGAAAAAGAAACTGAAGTTAAAGAAAAAATAAAATGAAAAGGTGAGCGCTTTCCCTTTGAATACATGGTGGAGCTAATGTTTCCATGTGTACCAGCATTGTTTATGTTTGCATGATTACTTTCATAGCATTGATAATAGTTTGCTCTTTTTTGATTTCTGTGTGGAATCTCTGATTGAAGATGGTACTTGGAATTTCTTTTGACAGGTACATTCAATTCTAACCCCCAATTAATTTTAGATTTGGTACATACACTTGTAGTACAGAAAACAAGTTTTAAGATATAAAAAAAAAAAGAAAGAAACTGTATATGAGTTGCATTGCACTCAGACTGTGCCGTCCAGTGCTGTGTGCCTTGAAGTCCTTAAAAACCAGGCTTTTGCGCATAGGTCCTTAAAAACTGCTTAAATTTTGTCACTGCCAGTGATTTTGAATAAAGTCCGTGCAAAATCTTGAGTCTGTTGAAAAAGGCAGTTCAAGTCAGAGTTGACCGACAATTTCGCTGATAAGTCGTTTGCTACAGGTAAAATCACCAGAGTTACTGGCCTTCATGGAGCCTGTGTACATGATAGAATGATCCATCCTTTAACATTGGCTGGAAAAAGAAGAGTGCAAAGAATGGTTGCAGGCAGACCCAGGTGGCGACAAAAATAAGGCCTTTTGCCGCATATGCTGAAAGGTCCTTGACAATGAATAATTTGGTTTGTGTCAGTATTTCATGATTATTTTTCTTAAAATTATCCTTGAAATAAGTCCTAGAATTTTTTTTCTTTAAGTGCTGAAAGCATCCTTCTGTGTGAACCCTGGTGCATATCCTGACATTGTTGTGTGTGATATTGACATGGTGTGTGTCCTGATGTTGTGATATGTGTCACATTGAAATGGTGGGTGTCCTGTTGTTATATGTGTCAGATTGACATGGTGGTTGTGTCCTGTGCAGGTCTGTGCGTGTGTGGACTGCTGATGATGAACAAGAACTGCGGGACGCCTTCCACACACACAAAGATTCCTATGGTAGGTGGAATGGTTTTCTGCTTGTTGTTAACCAAGCATCATTGTTTGTGTGTTTTTTTCCATTTCTAGACACTTCACAATGTTGATGAAGATGGTCAGTCATTTCTTAAGCCAAGACAGTCAGTGCGAACCTCTGCACAGAATTGTTTCAGGGTGCGTACAGTCCTTAAAAGTCCTTAAGTTTGGGGTCCACATTTCACAGCCTTGAAAGTCCTTGAAAATCAGGCTTTTCAAGGTCCTTTAATCCTGCTTAAATTTTGTTGCTATTGTTTATTTGGAAAAGAAATATTTCTGTCAGGTGTTACGAGTGTTTAGTTCTGAGTTTTTAAAGAAAAAGTGTGTAAGAAAAGCAAACAAAGAAAAAGATCATCTGGAAGGCAAACCAGATTCCCATCCGTCAAGAGATGCAACAAGCCCAGACGAACACAATCCTATCCAGTGCTTCTGTCCTTGACTTCTTTTCAGCAAAACTCTTTGAACCCTTGCATGCATGCCGCCGTTAAAACCGCGCCCGGCAGTGTCAGTGTCTGGCACATCTTGTGGCTGTCTCTGTGCAGCACATCCAGCTGTCATGCCGAAGCGGACAAGAGAGACTTTGTGCTGGGCGGTGTTAGTGCCGATGTGGAGGAGGGTGGGCGGTGCATCATCGGGCCTGCTCTTGTCTTTCCTGTTCTGGGGCAGCCTGCTTCTCCTGTGTGGCGACGTGGAGACCAACCCAGGGCCCAACACCAGGGACACCTCCACACAGACACGTCTGACCAGCGCCAGATCCAGGGTCGGCATGGAACGACCAGACAACCCTTCACCTGACATGACCAGGGTGGCAGGGAGAGAGCCTTTGGCAGCGAGAGAGCTTCCGGCAGGGAGAGAGCCTCCGGCAGGGAGAGAGCCTCCGGCAGGGAGAGAGCCTCTGGCAGGGAGAGAGCCTTTGGCAGCGAGAGAGCCTCGGCAGGGAGAGAGCCTCCGGCAGGGAGAGAGCCTCTGGCAGGGAGAGAGCTGCCATGGTCTGAAGTGATGGATGTGCTGGACACCATGATGACCATGATGGGCACCGCGTGGATGGAGATGCGAGGACAGGTCACTGACCTCCGTAAGAAAACCCACGACCTCCTGTGGAGGAACAAGTACCAGACCAAGAAGCTGGAGGAGCTGAAGAAGAAGACGGAGGACCTGGAGGTCTGGTCCATCCGTTTGCTGGTCTATGGATTGCAGAGGAAGAAAGGTACACAACAATGATGTTCATCTTCACAGTTTAGGGCATTTCTCATTGTTTCTGTGGCAGAGAGCCACAAAACAATTTGGATCTGAAAAAAGAAATCGAAAAGGCAAAATGATTATTGCCAATATGGCTGTAGGGTAAGTCAGATTAAGGCGTAGGTAAGGGCAATAACAGAATTTTTTTTTTTTTTTTTTTTTTTTTTTTTTTTGCTGTCCCAACCTCTGCGCCTTCTCAGAGGCAGTGCACCCACGCCGCTCATTCCGACACCCTGTCCACAGCCACGGCCCGGTCAGCCCAGCCGCAGCCCCGGCACCGGCAATCCACAGGCAGCAGTCAATGTCAAGTCGTCAAGAGGCAACCCACTGGAGGAGACACTGCACTGCTGCCGAGTCACTTCAGTGGTGTTCAGTGGCGCCTGTTCTGATCTAACATACGCAGGACACCACCTACTAAGCCCCCTACTGACGACAATAATTGCTTAGTCGCGGAGCCAGCGCGAGTGAGCTCTCCCTCCGGAGGGCGCCACCACGTCCGTCCAACGACAGCCCCCATGGACCCGCCGATACCGGTGACCCCGACGGAACCAAACCAAGGCCACAGACGTGGAAAGGACATCGAAACTGAGGTCACCATGAGAGCAGGGCATGAAGGGCCACAGAATTTGAGACATTTTTCTTTTATGCTGATCGATGAGAATGAGGATGATTATGATGATGCTACGGATTTCCATTTCGGTCTGAGACTACATGACAGGGCTGTACTCTACGTTTTCTTTCATAATATATCCCGGCGTCAACCAGGCCCGAGAGATACAGACACCTGCAGTGTTGGTCAGGAAATTTGAGAAAGAAACGCATCCATTAAGTGGATGAAACTCGACTGTGTGGTCCCAGTCTTCCCAACTGAGTCCGCAGCAAACTCAACTCTGAGTAGGAGCCGGTCGGGCAGAAAAAAAACCACATGACTTCTGATGGGATTCGAACCCACAACCTCCCAGTCGAGTCCACGACGCTAACCACTTCGCCACGGCGGCTGGGGGCAATAACAGAATTGTTTGCTGAAACACAGGGGGTGAAAACATATTCGTAGTTTTGTTGTTGTTTGTTTTTGTTCAGATACTTGCATCAGCAAATCAGTTCATAAGAGAAAATGAATTTGTTGTTGTTGTTGTTGTTGTTGAAGTGGATTGTGATGGTGTGATGAATTGGAATTTCAGGTTGGTGTGGTATGCAGGAAAATTGCTTACGTCATTAAAGGAAGTATTTTTGTAAAATGAAATAAAGTAAACCCCAAAATTTTTTTGTAAAAAGAACAAAACAAGTACACTGCCTGGAAATGCAACTGCCGTAACTCGAATTTTTTGCATTTTTTTGAGATTTTTGGTATGCTTTAAGAGCGGGCCAAGGGACATAACATAGCCAAGTCCCAATCACATTATCCAAAAAAGAAACATGCTGTAATCAAAATACTTGTACCGTATCTCAGCTTGCAGTATATTGTGGGGATAATAATCAGTTTTTTTCATCTCCTGTAAAATTTGATTGTCAGACTTACGGCAGTTGTATTTCTGGGCAGCGAGTTGAACCATGCATGCACACAAGGCTTGGCTTTTCTCGTGCAGATCAAGTCAGACTTGTATACCCAAATGATTTTGATGTGTTTTGAACATGTTTGGTGAAAATGCAATGGATTTGACAAACTGGATAAAGAAAAATGTTGAGGGGAAAAAAAGCTAGAGATAAAGTTCTTGAGAGGTAATTGCACTCGCAGTGTGTAGCCATTATGTTATCTTTGTGTGGTGAATCTAGGATGCTTTGACCAAAGAACAACAGCTCTTGTGATGAAATGATTACTGGCCATTTCATAGTCTTCGACAACATAGCAATACTTTGGAACAATAAGAAGTCATACAGGCCCAGAAATTGAAAAAACAAAATGGTGAGAAAACATGGATCTGTGCCAGAAAAAGATGATGAATGAGGTTGGAAGGTAATTTGTGTTAAGAGAAACTGTTTATACTGTAGTTCAACTGCAGCATGTAAAGCTGAGAAGAAAAAAAAATCAACAGTGATAAAGAGGAATTGTAAATGTGATTTCAAAAGAGGTTGATATCACAAAATGAGAAGTAAATTTGATCAAGATGACTGGTCAGTGTTGAATTCTGTGGGAATCGATTGCGCCTGGAAAGGTAACATTCTAAAACTGTGTGGAGCAAAACATTCCGAAAGTTGAAGACAACCTAAACATCTCGGTTGTCGTGGGGAAGGAGGTGGGTGTGTGTGGTGTCCAGCAGATGCTGGACGAGAGCAGGCGCACATAAAGACCGTCAAAACAGTTCAGCATCAGTGCAGAGTCTCCTGTGGCAGCTTGCCTCATGGTGATCCATGCTGGTTGCTGTGTTTAGACAGCAGTGCTGGGGTTGTGCTGTATGTAGCTGTGCCAGGGAGAGCTGGAGTGTGCAGCATGGGAATCATGCCAGAGAGGGAGCATGGAAAGTGACCAACCCATACCCCCTCCCCTTCCACATACACACACACACACACACACACACAGAGAAGAAGAAAACTAAAAAGTAAGTAGATATAGTGAGAAAGGTTGGCGCAAATTCATGATGATAAGGGACGTTAACAGCTTGGAACAAAGATCACTATGAGAATTAGGCACACTCCCAGTTTTCATGAAGAATTTTTGAAGAGGAACATCTGCTTCTCTTTCTTGGGTATTTTCAGCAGGTTTTTTTTTTTTTTTGCTTGCTTGACTTATACAGACAGCTGCAGTATTGTTCAGGAAAGCAGAGCTGTGCTGTCCAACAGGCAACCATGGGATGGGTGAATCCCAGCTGTATGGTTTCATGATGCACACTCTCAACTCTAGACAGAAGCTGGGCAGGGCTGGAAAATTCCTCTAATGATTGCCTCTGATGGGACTGGAACCGGTGACTTCCCGGCCTGCAGTTTGTGATAGTGACCACTGATTTTTACCTGTTGTCAGTGTGCTGTATTGTGTGGATGGTTCATCATGAGACAAATGTGGTATGTGCGTGTTGCATATTTACTGATGCTGTTGAGTGTTACTGGCTTCACCCATGATTTCTGTGTCAGATCCCTTGACCAACATCCTGGAAAGTCTGTCCAAGAAGAGGTCGAAGGTCAAGGTCACTGAGAAGCTGCTGGCCATGGGTGTGGTGGAGGACAAGAAACAACTCTACAAGAAACGACGCGGAAAGTCGAGGGGCGACGAGGGCGGGACAGAACGTCGGACTGGCAGCGATGATGAAGATGACAGTTGCAATGAAAGGGACATGGGATCAGGTGAGCCATTGTTGATGAGACTTTGTGTTTTAAATGGATTGTATTCATGGGTGAAATTTGTGTTTTTTATGGATTGTATTCATGGGTGAAAATTTGTGTTTTAATGGATTGTATTCATGGGTGAAACTTTGTGTTTTAAATGGATTGTGTTCATGGGTGAAACTTTGTGTTTTAAATGGATTGTATTCATGGGTGAAACTTTGTGTTTTTTAAATGGATTGTATTCATGGGTGAAACTTTGTGTTTTAAATGGATTGTATTCATGGTGTGAAACTGTTGGTTCAGAGTCAGTTTCTGAGACTTTTTGTCCAGATGGAAGGTCTGTTTTGGGATGCATTTGTCCTTTTTTTTTTTTTAACCTTGGGTAAGGCTGTGGCTGTAGACGGGGTGTCGGAATGAGTGGCGTGGGTGCACTGCCACTGAGGCGGCACAGGTGGGGCATCAAGAAAAAAAAAAAAAAAAGAAGTTCTGATAAAAGAAAAATGTTCTAGAGGGAAAAAACTTATTCAAGGCAAGAGTATTGTGAGTGTGTATTGTCTTGTTTGAGTGTTCTGTTGCAGAGGTTAGAGGCAAGAGTACTGGGAGAACACTCTGACCTATCTGAGTGTACTGTTACAGAGGCTAGAGGCAAGAGTATTGGGAGAACACTCTGACCTATTTGAGTGTTCTGTTACAGAGGCTAGAGGCAAGAGTACTGGGAGAACACTGACCTATCTGAGTGTGTTCTGTTACAGAGGCTAGAGGCAAGAGTATTGGGAGAACACATTGACCTATCTGAGTGTTCTGTTACAGAGGCTAGAGGCAAGAGTATTGGGAGAACACTCTGACCTATTTGAGTGTTCTGTTACAGAGGCTAGAGCAAGAGTAGTATGGGAGAAACACATTGACCTATCTGAGTGTTCTGTTACAGAGGCTAGAGGCAAGAGTATTGGGAGAACACATTGACCTATCTGAGTGTTCTGTTACAGACGTTGAAGGCGGCCAGGAAGAAGGTGGTCTTCCTTCTGATGAAGAAATCTTGTCATCGCCAGCTGGCTCTGAGGTCAGCAGTGATGACGACAGTGACGATGGAAATAATTCCTTGGAGACGTCACAGCAGGCGCCAGATGAAGCATCGTCATCATCCTCCTCTCCTCCTCCTCTGACACTGTGAAGATGCTGAAGAACGTAGTGGATAAAGGTTTGTGCATGTTTCAGTGTTCAGTCTTGTGAATTTAGATTGTCTGAAGTTGTGGTAGTCTTACAACTTAAACAATTCAGATGCATATGCATATGGTGGTTTCTGCTGAGACACAGTTATTCATCAAGTGTTTCTGCTGTGGACAAGTTTTAGGGAGGGTTTTTTTTTTTTTCTTTTTTTTTTTAGAGGAAAAAAGTCAGATTAAGACTTTGCAATAGTGCTTTCTGCTCTTGTCGCCATGACATTTAAAATCCACAAAAGTGCAAAACAAAATGCAACCTGACCTTGCTTTCAATATACAAGAACAACAATTATTTGCTTATTTTTAGGATGGCTTGAGCATACCAGAACTCACAATAGTCCTGACCTTTGAACCCATTGACCCTGGAGTCCACCTGGGGATCCATTGTTGGGTCCTGGACCCTCTGAAAATGTGCAGGCTTTGTCCACTCGTTCGGGCCACATATCTGAACCTGTAGGGGCATTGTGTGGGAGATGACAGGAACTCTTCAAACGGAGCTGGCAACATAATAAACAGTGCGCAGGAAGGTGAACTCTTGCTCCATACTTTGGGAGATGGTTAGCTTCCTCAGACGAGGCCAGCTGCAAACAGGGTGAATTAAGCAATAAATACTTGACGTCTATATACGCTATTGATGCTGATCATTGGAATTTTTTCCATCATGTGTGCCCATTTAAAAAAAAAAAAAAAAGAAAGAAAGAAAGGAATGAATGAGCCTGGTAAGAACTTCTATGAAATCCTTTGAAGATGAAAAAAAAAAAGGGAATAAAAAAAAAAACAACTGATACTCATCAGGATAATTTCCAGCAATCTGAACATTGATTGTCTGTTCAGTCTGACGTCAGCAGTTGGCAACACTCTTGTGACTGCCAGCCTCCATCACACCATAGCACCCTGCTGAAAGATGCAGGCTGTTGTTGACATCAGCGGAGCACAAAACATCAGTTCTGAATGAGTTACTGGGATTACTTTTTTTGCTTTAGTTATTCTTGTTTACTTTGGAGTAGGAGGTGACTTGTCTTTTCTGAGGTGTATTTGAACCACACATCGCTCAATTTTAAGAAGAGAAAATGCGGCGGCAAGTGTCACACAACCTGATCACAAAATGATAATGAATGGACAAATACTAACCACCTGCGCATTAACAGGTGTGAAGTAGAATTGAAGATAGAGGACACAGTGTGAAGACTTAAGTTCAGTCAGTTCAAGGAAACCACATAACGTCCAGTCATGGTCTTTTCAGGTTACAAGGAGCAGGTCCTTTGGATTCACCGGCTGCTGGGTCAGAACGCAAAGACCAGACAGGTCAAGGTCAGTACGAAAGATTCAGTCCATCACATGTAGCAGACCTGCCTACTCTACAACTTTTTAGCGTACTTTACAAAATTTGAATAGAAAATAGTATAATACGCTGAGTAGGACAAAATATGAAAATTGGCAACATTGACTACCAAAAAAAAAAAAAAAAGTATTTTTCCTGTTTGAAGACACGAGTTATTGTCCCTATTTCCAGTTTGCACATGCTGGCTTACACCATGAATGGCCATCTTTCATAGTGAGCGACTGACACTAAGAGAATGCTGCCACCAGCGAAATACGTGTTCATGAGGGTAATGAAGAGCTAGATGTTGAAAAGAAAGTTGCCAAAACGAGGGAGCAAACTTTCCTGAATGCATACCAGGCAAACTTGGAAGTGCTTAATTCCAAACTCAAAAGAGGTCCAACTTTGGTGTGGTGCATTTTGTGCGAAACGGGTTTCAGTTCTGCTCATGGAGGGTGCAACGACTGCATAAAGCACATTTTGTCAAAATCGCATAGAAAAATATCTGAAATGGTGAAAGGAACACCTTCAGTTGTACAAGCATTGAAAAAGCCAGGGCAAAGTCTTGTGAGGGACCTGGAGCAGCAGGTGACAAATGCAGAGATGATGATCATGATTTGTGGGCTGGTGGCTGACGCGAAATCTGTCCCTGCCAACACCGATCGTCTTGTTCCCTATTCAAGAAATTGTTTCCTGACACTTGTGACAACAGAATTGCTCAAGGTGTGTCTGACATTTTAACTTCTACTGTCAATTAGCTCCACTCTCCTGCCGCCCACCCCCCCCACCCCCAAAAAACGGGGGAAAGGGAGGGGGGGGGGGATGGAGTGGCAGTACAAAGAGATGAAAAAGATGTAAAGTGAAAACTGTTTGAAGGGTATACATGTGTCTGACTGTCACTTTGTGTGTGTGTGTGTGTGCGGGGGAGGGGGGTGAAAGGGAAGAGGGCATTATAATATTATCATTTAATGAGATGGTCAACTAGATATGTGCAGTGTGTGTGTGTAGTGCACTTGTGCTAGTTGATGTGAGCGTTTGAGTGTGAGTAAAGTGCAGTGAGTTGGCTGCAAGAATTGCACGAAAGAAGATCCATGCTTAAAGTTCAAGGTAAGAAAAATACCCTTTTTTGTCATGGACTACGAAAATTTACTCCATGGAATACTAGTGGTTCAATTTTGAGGTAGACAGGTCTGATGTGGTTACTGATGCTCATCTATGGCTTATTTCCTTACTGACGTCAGTCCATTATAGTAACACTCCTAGTGCACCCACAGTGAAAGGTGAGGGACTGGAACAGAAGATACAAACCCCAGTAGCTGCCTTTTTGAGCTAAGCCTGATTTTGCTGGTGAACACATTTTCGGGAACATTTGCTAAATTTTGAAACGTTCCATGACTAAATAAAGAAGTGAAAGTCTCGTCAACTGTGCAGCAAAACATAGACTACACGGTGATTCTGCTGCAGAACTGCGGGGGGGGGGGCTCACAGCTGATGGGGAGGTGATGGATTCTACTAAGCAACCCTATACAGTCCAGTCAAGCTGTTGTCATGGGAACCATGCTGGCACCTGCAGGTGAGGCGACCAGGCTCCGCACTCTACAGTTCATCTGGTGGTGTTCCTTTTTGCAGAGACAGCAGTGTCGGTGCCCATCGTGCCCCTCACAGAGGAGAATGAAACGGCCATGGAGGACCCTGTGTTCACTGACTTCCTGCAGAGATTGGGGCTCTCTCCGCCAGCCAGCGAACAGGTGGCATATGATATTCTGTCCTTGTTTACTGCAGTAATGTGGTTGTCAATAATGTGTCTATTTTCTTCTTCCATTTATTGTCATACACATTTGTCATATTTTTAGTACCTTTTCTTGTGATATTTTTTTTGAAACTTTTTCCTTATACTTCATGTGTTTATTTACCCATTTATTGCATTACATGTGTCATTGTCTTTTCCAATCAACATGTCGTTCTTTTCCCACCCACTTCCTCTGTAGCCTCCCTCCCCATTTGTAATTCTAAATTGTTTGCTAACAGAATGCATAAGTTTCATTAAATACCTCACTCTTGTACTTTGTTCTCTTCCTTCATTTTTATAAAGTCTGGGAGTGGCATTTAAACCTTTCAGGAAATGTTCTGGAGAATTCCTGCCAGTCTGACGGCTGCCAGCCTCCAGGCGATTGCGGAAGGACTGGAGCTGGATGAAGACGGGGGAGCCGGTCAACCAGCAGACTCTGTCACAGCTGCAGCCGCCCACTCCCAGACCTTCATCCTCCACGACCAAAAAGAAAGAGAAGAGAAGAAGAAGAAGAAAAGCAGCACGATAAAACTCACAAGACTGACAAGGACAAGAAAAAGAGCACCACCAAAAGAGCAGAAAAGAAGAGAGGAAAAGGAAGAAGAAGGCTGTGTCTGTTCAGAGGGATCCTGCTCATGACGGCAGTCAGTCGGATCAAAGTGATGGTGAAGATCACCAGAGACGTACAGGAAGTGATGCTGATGATGACAGCGCTGGGAGTAGGTCAAAGGGCAAGGGACTGTCAGCGTCACAGCGCAGAGAAGCGCGCTGAAAGCCATGCTGGAGCGACGCAAAGTGAAGAAGATTCTCAATCGACAGAGGAGGCAGTCTGGGTGAGTGGTGTGTAGTTGTGGTTAATGTGTGTGTGCGTGTGTGTGTTTATGTGGGTTTTTTTTTTTTCTAATATGTAGGCTGCTGTGTTTACTAGATTGATGTGTATTTAGGAGTTTGTTTTTTTTCGTACAGCAAGGAAGCTCAGAGTGTTGCATTGTAGGGCAGCTGTATGTGTCATAATTTACTGTTGAAAGTTTTCTCGGTTGTTTTCTTCCTTATACCAGATTATGATGAAGCAGCACTGAGGTCATCAGGGTTATGACTACCAAGTGAATGTATCATATTGGAGACAGTAGTGTGTGCTTTGTTTGCTTCAGTTCATGAATCCTGTTTAATACTCCATGGAAAACTTCCATCTTTTACACTTGTCTGCCTGTGTGGAAAAGCCAGGAAATTTTTTTTTCTGTATTACTTTCTGGAAACTGCGCACTGTCTGGAAATTCTGTGCTAGAAATTTCCGCCACTCTTCCATTGTATTTGAGTCTGTGCTTTTGTCTTGCTTTGCTGTGGTCACCCATTTACATTTTTTGTTCCAGAAAATCTGAAGTGTTGGTAGAGAGCATAACGTGAAGACTGTTAGTGCTACATTGTACTCTGGCTCATTGATGCCACGATTTTATCAACTGGAATGAGCATGATTTTTTTTCTGAGCTCTTGTGAGAGAATTCATGTAGTATGAAGACTGTAACATTATTATAAATGATCTACCTCATAGATATTGGGATTTTATCTGCTGGAATGGGCGCTGGCTTTCTCTTCTGCACTGTTATTAGACTGCAGCACCTTTGGAATATGTTTTGGAGAGGCACCAACATGCTTTTTATGGATGTGTTAATGGTCTTTCAGTCTTTCCAATTAGCTGAATTGAGAGGAAAACAGTCTGATTGAGATTTTTTCTTCTTTTAATTGCAAATGCAGAAATTAGTGGAAATAGTTTCTAAGGGGTTTATGTTCTTATATCATTGCCCTTATAGAGAATATTTTTAGTATTTGGGCTTTAGGATTTGGATGTGTAATTGTTTAAGTTTTAAGCAGTCATGTAACTGACTTCTTTATGCACCCTGCACCTTGCGCTGTCCATCAGAGAGGCAGGGGGAGATGATCAGCCGACAGAAGAAGCCAGTCAGGGGACGTCTGCAGAGGCGTCGATTTCCTCACAGCGGTCTCCCAGTGTGGCGTCGTCACCCCCATCCTCCACCCAGAAAATTAGAAAACGAGTGAGGCAGGCAGTGGACTCTGACAGCGACAGGTTTTGTCCAGAACAACCAGCTTGTGGTTATTGTTCCTCTTGTGTAAGAGCCTTGAGGTTGAATGAAGGCATCCGTAAGCTTTCTTCTTCTTGCTGGAGACTAGGACTTGCGGATTTCGAGTTTTAAGTAAAAGAAAATCCAGGAACTGTTCTTCACTTGCATATGGATTAATGTAGAGAACGTCAGATAAACACAAATGCATATTCACACATGTGAGAAATGATTAGTTGATATATACTTCTGTTGTGTAGGAAACCGCCATAATGTAATGCTTTGTACATTAGTTAAGTAGTATGAAGTGATGCTGTTTGTTTGGGTTCAAGGGTCATTAAAAGGGGTACCTGATATTGTGCATGCACATACACATGCAGTGGGAGTTACCCACAAGCAGGTCTGGTGGAATGGGAGATGGAAGGAAAACCTTGCTCCCACATCATCCACTGGGCACTGCTGGGACTTGAACCCATGACCAGTGATTGACAATCAAGTGGTCAATCATTTGGCTGTCACTCCCACACATACATACTGGGCAGATATTGATGGGACTGCAGTGTTGGTGACCCCCGCCATAGAGGTCATGTTTTTCAACTTTTTGTCCGCATCTGTCGATTGTCCTGGTTTCAAAAACTGCTGAACTGATCGATGAAGCCTGGTTGAAAGATGGAATGTGGTGAGAAGACGAAACCGGTACATTTAGTATAGATAGATTCCGGTAAAAGGATGGATCCAGAATCCTCTTAGCAAGATGATGCAAACACTAAAGAGCCAGTTTCAATAAAACCTGGTTGAAAGATGGAATACAGCCCAGTGGTGAACTGTGTCATTGTTGGTACAGATTGGTTCAAAGAGGAATCCCAGGACTGACTGGTTTGGCAAGATGAGGCAAAACATGAAAGGATTTTAATTTCAACAGGATGGAAATACAAAATGTGACCTGCAGAAGAACCCATTCATTGTTGGTGCAGATTTGGATCAAAAGACAGATCTAGTAATTGTTCGACCTTGGTGAAGATTTTGTCCAAGTGCCCATTTAGGTGACCCCAGACCTGTTTACCCTTCCGATTTTGCCGTAATTTTCATGAAAAAAAAAAAAGGAAATACAGCCCCTCCCCCACCCCAAGTTTTTGTCTGCTACTGTTTCAGTCAAAAGCAGTAAGAAGACATTTCCCAGCATGCCTTGTGTCTTTCACTTTGTCAAAGATGGCGACAAACTGATCTTGCGCGCTAACGACTGGCTTTTCCAAAGTTTCAAAAGTTGCGAAAATGTTGCGATTATGAACATTACGGGTTTTTCTTTGAAATTACAGGTTTTTGTCTGAGATAATACAGGTGCCTGAATTGGGGTAAACAGGTCTGTGACCTGACATTGAAAGGATTGATGTCATTGTCGCATCATTGAGTGACGGATGTTTTTCAGTGATGACAACATGGAGACTGACCAGAGCAAGGCCGAGGATCATAGTCCTCCTCCAAAGTCCACCAAGCGCATCAGGTTGCTGGGTTCGGACCTAAGTGATGACGACGACAACAAAGAGAACAGGGACAACTCCGCCTTGAATTACCAGTCAGGTACCTATAGTGGTGGTGGTGTAGAGGGGTATGTTTTTTTTTTTTTTTTTTTTAATTTTTATCTTCCCTTATACTGAATCATGTGTCTAGCGTTTTACAAGAAATTTCTGGCAGAAAAATGCCCAGAATAGTGTGACATCATCAAGAATCAAAGAGCAGGTAGGGGGCTTAGTAGGTGATGCCCCGTGTGTGTTGGATCAGAGCTGGCAGCGCTCCAGCACCAAGGTGATTTGGCAGCGCTCCAGCACCAAGGTGATTTGGCAGCGCTCCAGCACCAAGGGTGATTTGGCAGCACTCCAAACCAAGGTGATTAGGCAGCGCTCCAGCACCAAGGTGATTTGGCAGCGCTCCAGCACCTAGGTGATTTGGCAGCGCTCCAGCACCAAGGTGATTAGGCAGCACTCCAGACCAAGGTGATCAGGCAGCACTCCAGACCAAGGTGATTAGACAGCACTCCAGACCAAGGTGATTAGGCAGGGCTCCAGCACCTGGGTGATATGGCAGCGCTCCAGCACCAAGGTGATTTGGCAGCGCTCCAGCACCAAGGTGATTTGGCAACATTCCAGAATCAAGATGATTTGGCGGCAGTGCAGGAGGATCAGAGCTGGCAGCGCTCCAGCACCAAGGTGATTTGGCAGCGCTCCAGCACCAAGGTGATTTGGCAGCGCTCTCTAGCACCAAGGTGATTTAACAGCGCTCCAGCACCAAGGTGATTTGGCAGCGCGCTCCAGCACCTAGGTGATTTAACAGCGCTCCAGCACCTAGGTGATTTGGCAGCGCTCCAGCACCAAGGTGATTTGGTGGCAGTGCAGGAGCTTCTCTGGTGGGCTGCCTCATGCTGACCTGATGTGGTTGCTTTCTGTTGAGTGCTGGTGGGTTGTTTGGGTAGCAGGTATGATTTCTTTTTTTTTTTCTTTTATTTTATTTTTTTGCTGTCCCATCTTCTGTGCCACCTCAGTGGCAGTGCACCCAAGCCGCTCATTCCGACATGCCCTCCACAGCCACATCCTGGTCAGACCTGCCGCAGACCCAGCACCAGCGATCCACAGGGAGCAGTCAGTGTCAAGTCGTCAAGAGGCAACCACCGGAGCAGACACTGCTTTGCTGCCGAGCCAGTTCGGTGGTGTTCAGTGGTGCCTGTTCTGATCCAACATATGCAGGACACCCACCTACTAAGCCCCCTGCTGACGACAGTAATTGCTAAGTTGTGGAGCCGGTGTGAGTGAGCTCTCCCTCTGGAGGGCACCACCACCTTCATCCAATGACAACCCCCATGAACTCACAGATACTGGTGACCCCGACGGAATCAAACCAAGACCACAGATGTGGACAGGACCTTGAAACTGAGGTTACCATGAGAGCAGGGCATGAAGGACTGCAGAATTTAAGATTTTTCTTTTTTTTTTATGCTGATTGATGAGGATGATAAAGGTGATGCTACGGATTTCCATTACTGTGTGAGACTGCATGATGGGGGCTGTACACTGTGCTTCCTTTCATAATGTATCCTGGCATCAGCCAGGCCCGAGAGGTACAGACACCTGCAGTGTTGATCAGGAAATTTAAGCAACACTCTCAGAGATGCATCCACTAAGTGGTTGAAACTCGACTGTGTGGTCCCAGTCTTCCCAACTGAGCCCATAGCAAACTCAACTATGGGCAGGAGACGGTCGGGGTGGAAAGAAACAGGTACAATTTCATTCATGTGTGTACATGTGTTTAGGTTGCCATTGTGGTGAGGGGCACTCCGTACATGATTGTAGGTTGTCATTGTGATGAGAACAGCTTCGTACATGTGTGTAGATTGTCATTGTGGTGAGAACAGCTTCGTACATGTGTGTAGATTGTCATTGTAGTGAGAACAGCTTCGTACATGTGTGTAGATTGTCATTGTGGTGAGGGCAACTTTGTACATGTGAGTAGATTGTCACTGTGGTGAGGGCAACTTTGTACATGTGAGTAGATTGTCACTGTGGTGAGGGGAAATTCATACATGTGTGTAGATTGTCCTTGTGGTGAGGGGAAATTCATACATGTGTGTAGATTGTCACTGTGGTGAGGGGAAATTCATACATGTGTGTAGATTGTCACTGTGGTGAGGGGAAATTCATACATGTGTGTAGATTGTCACTGTGGTGAGGGCAACTTTGTACATGTGTGTAGATTGTCACTGTGGCGAGGGCAACATTGTACATGTGTGTAGATTGTCACTGTGGTAAGGGCAACTTTGTACATGTGTGTAGATTGTCACTGTGGTGAGGGCAACTTTGTACATGTGAGTAGATTGTCACTGTGGTGAGGGCAACTTTGTACATGTGTGTAGATTGTCACTGTGGTGAGGGCAGCTTTGTACATGTGTGTAGATTGTCACTGTGGTGAGGGCAACTTTGTACATGTGTGTAGATTGTCACTGTGGTGAGGGGAAATTCATACATGTGTGTAAGATTGTCCTTGTGGTGAGGGCAACTTCATACATGTTTGTAGATTGTCCTTGCGGTGAGGGCAACTTCATACATGCGTGTAGATTGTCATTGTCGTGAGGGCAACTTTGTACATGTATTTAGGTTGTCATTGTGGTTAGGGGAACTTATTGCATGTTTTGGTTGTTGCTGTGGTGAAGGCGGCTTTGTACATGTTTGATTGGGTTGTTGCTGTGCTGAGGGCGACTTCATGCATATATTGGGTTGTCATGGTGTTGAGGACAATTTTATGCATGTATTGGGTTGACATTGCGATGAGGACAGCTTCATGCGTGTTTGTCAGTATAACAAGGGTGAATTGATGCATGGATATGTGTGTCAGGTTGTCTGTATGTTGGGGCAAGGTCATTTTATATATGTATTCACAGTACCTTTAGCCTGTGTTGTATATGAAATGTTTTTTTTACCCTCTATGTGTGTTAATCCCTTGATTGGTCTAATTCACATGTGTTTCAAGTTTTTCGGTGTGGAAATGTAGGGTTCCTGAGTTCTGTGTCTCGCTTGAAGTTTCACGGCATGTAAATGTAGGATTCTCATGTTATATATATATAGCTTGAAGTTTTACTGTGTGTAATTGTTGGATTCTTGTGTTCTGTGTATAACTTGAAGTTTAGCGGTATGTAAATGTAGCATTCCCGTGTTATACATAAAGCTTGAAGTTTTACGGTGTGTAAATGTGGGATTCTTGTGTTCTGTTTTGTGGCTTGAAGTTTCACTGTGTGTAAATGTAGATTCCCGTGGTAGGCATATAGCTTGAAGTTTTACGGTGTGTAAATGTGGGATTCTTGTGTTCTGTTTGTGGCTTGAAGTTTCACTGTGTGTAAATGTAGGATTCCCGTGGTATGCATATAGCTTGAAGTTTTACGGTGTGTAAATGTGGGATTCTTGTGTTCTGTTTGTGGCTGGAAGTTTTACTGTGTGTAAATGTAGGATTGATACGTTCTTTGTGTGGTTTGAAGTTTTTATGGTGTGCTAATGTAGGATTCCTGTGCTCTATGCTCCAGATGAAGAGGTTGACGCTAGCCAGTCTCAGTCTCAAGGACTGTTGGACTTTGGTGATGATAGCGACGTGGAAGAGAGAAAAGAGAAGGGAAATGCTGATGGTGATGAAAGCAGCGATGACGATGTTCCGTTGATGGCAGCGGTCAAGAGGAAAGAGGCCCCTGGTCAGTTGGTTTTCTGTCCACTTTTTCCCCCCCTTTCCTTCAGTTCTGTATCTGGCTTAAGAACTCGGTTCTTCCCTTAAAAAACAACTGAAATATATGCATTGTTGGTAGTTTTGTCATGTGCTACAGTGTACTTTCTGACGAAAAAATGTTTATTCATATATATCTATATAAGACACTTATTTGCTCAAACTCGACAAAATGATCCATGTTATTTTTGCTGCTGCTGGGAGTGCCACTGCAGAACTCTACAGGTTTAACGTGCATTAACGTACACTGGACACGAGGGTACTTCTAAGTTTCATGGAGAGAATAATGTAACACATCTACATTCTTGCTAAATTCAGGATTTCAGTGGCCCAATGTTCATGACGCTGAGAATCCCCTCTCCCCAGCCCTTTGCTCTCTGGAAAGAAGAGAAGGCCTGTGTGTACAACCATCTTCACAGATAGCAATTTCTCTAAAACCTCTGATCAGGTGCTGTTTGGGTTTATTATCGTTACGAGTGTTTATTTAGTGCCTGTCCTTGGTTTGAGACCAAACTCTAAGAGGCTTATAGTCTGCTTTCCTTAACACAACAGGCTGCTTACCTGGGTAGAGCAAACTGAGGAGCTGCCTGCAGGTGCTCTTTTCAGTTGTTTCCCACCTTGTTCAGCCTGTCTGTCAGTTTTTCATTCATGTTTTCATTCTTTTGGTGCAGCAGCTCTGTGTATATGTCATCCATACCAACAGCCAAACTGCCCTTCTCTTCTGAAAGTTGGGTAATTGGATTTTATACTTGTGCAAGAAGACAAGTGAACATTCACAAATGAAATGGAACCTTGGTTATTGCCTCATTGGAAGGACTTTTAGTAATGTAATATTGAATGTTAAACTTGAATATCAATGGGAAAATCTTTTTTGTTTGTTTGACCAGTCTTGCTTGGAAATCAGGACAAATATGTGTGGTCTGTTTTTGTTTGTTTTTTTTTTTTTTTTAATAGCAGTTGTGCTTATTTTCCCAGTGTCTGTGTGTAAGAGGATGAAATGTTGAAGACAGAACTCAGATGATTTGCTGCTGAAAGTGTCTGACCCAGTGTCTCATTTTTCCTGGTCCTTCAGAATCCTTCCCGGCCACCATGCTGTCCCAGGGACCCCCCGGCTCCGAGGACTCTGACCTAGACGATCATGTGACCCTTGGAGCGTTGAAAAAAAAAGCGCAAAGTTATCAGTGACGATGAAGATGACTGATGCAGTGTTACGCTGCTAACGTGATTTTGTGTATTGCAATAACAAAGTTGAAAGCTTTTTTTTTTCTCCTTTTTTTTTTTTTTTTTTTGTTTAAAGTATAATGAAAATGAAACTACTGTCAAGAAAAAAGATGGAGATCCATGGATACTGCTTGTAAGTGAAAATGTTTGGGAGAAATATTCAGAGATCCTTTGATTATTTCTTTGTGTTCCGATCACAGTCTACAACTGTGATGAAGTTAGGATTGAAGCTGTGTTAACTTTCATAACTGAAAAAAAGAAAATCCACAACTGATTTTTTTTTTCCTCAAACATGAACATGTGATTATGGTGCAATTATTTTATTTATCAGAATTAATTTTGCCTGTGTGTAAAGTCCGTGCTTTTCTTGTTCTCCAACAGAGATACAAAAGTCTCATCAATGTGTGTTAGTGTATCAGAGTTGGTTTTGTAAAGCAGGTACAAAAGCGTCATCTTTATGTATTGAAGTGTCTGTAGAACAGGTGCAAAAGCCTCATCTTTACACATTCGTATAGGTCTTTAAACACATGCAAAAGCCTTATCTCTGTGCATTTATATGTTAAATGGGACAGACTACCTTGAAATTGTTGAATGCATTAGTGCTTGTTAATAGTGTTTGAATACACAGTGCCTGCCCAGTAATGTTGTGAGGGCTGTGTCTGTTAACCATGGTGACTTATAAACTAAGCAGTATTAGCATGTTCCTGTGAAGCCAGTATTGGTTGGGGTTTTTTTTGTCATTTTTATTCATGTAATAACAGCAACATGTTTGACACAAAGTTTCATGTGTTACACAGGTAGGCTTCTGATTTGTTTTCAGTAGAAAGTGAATTTACTGTAAATTGGTTTGGGTTCCTCTTTGTGTGTTCTGATGTCTTTCTAGCTGACTTGTCACCTTTCTTATCAGTGCACGGGTGTCTATGCGTCAGCATCTGACAACCCTGGCTGTTGTGTACATGTGCAGTGCTGAACAAAAGTAAGTTGCTGGAGGTTTATCAAGGCTTCCAAAGAAATTGTGATTTTGACACAATACCAGTTTCAGCACCATGACCATGGCAGAAGGGTAAACTCAGGGTCAAGTCCTTTCCTGCCGACTCAATGGCCACCTGCATAGGAAGCTGAAGCTGGCGCCTTCCCCTCCTGCTCCTGTGGTCTTGAAGACCAAACACCAGAAACACATCCTACAGACCTGTCCCCTTTTCAAGGGACTGAGAGAAACCGTGTGGCCAACGCCGACTCCGCTGCACACGAAGCTCCACGGCTGCCGACAAGACCTGGAGAAAACGGCTACATTTATCAACGAGGCTGGGCTGACGCTGTGAGGCGAACGAAGAAGAAGAAGAAGAAGAAGAGAGAAGTCCTTTGTACATTTAGCACCAATAATCATGCATATACATTTAGCACAGATGAATCGAGGATTTTTTCAGAAAAGGCAGTCCACAGATTGGCAAACTGTTTTTCTTATTTAAGGGGTGGGACAATTGAAGGGGGAACAAGTCTGAACCAGCCCAGGATTTCAGAATGGAGGGGGGAAAGCCTGAACCAGCCCAGGAAGTTCTGGATGGAGGGGGGGGGGGGAGTCTCTGAACCAGCCCAGGAATATCTGGATGGAGGGGAAAAAGGTCACAGAAAAGAGGGTGAGCACCCAATGAGAAAATGCATGATGTTGCTGATCTGGAAGAAAAGTCTCATTGAACTGCAAATACTGATTAGATTTTTTTAGTTTTTTAATAATTGTGAGTCAAGTTTCAGACTTTTGAACTGGTGGATATTTGGACGCAAGAGAAAAAAATGCACCAGCTGAAATGTTTACAAGCATGTACAAACATGGAAGATTCGTTTCTTGCTTGGTACAGTGTGAGTACTCTTGGTGCATGTTATTGACCTGTAATAGTGTATGAGATGTCTTTGTTTGCTTTTGTTGGTATCTACATGTACGTGTGATAAAACCCAGAAAAATCTGAAGAGGTTTCTTACTCCACATAGCCACAAAGGATTTAGGAGTGCATTAAAGATTTAATTGATAAGCCAGTGTATATGGGACATAGAAACAGAATGCAGAGTTGCTGAAAACAAGCCAAAAAACAAACATATACGGAAAACAAGGGGCAAAGTAATGCTTCAATGGGCAACAGACAAAGAACAAAGTAAAGCTTTGATTGGCACAGACAAAAAGTGAATACAGCTCTCTCCTGATGGATGTCTGCAACTGACAAGCCACCGGTGGAAAACTGTTTTTATGCACCTTCCTAGGGTACTTGTGAAAATTCACACTGGTGACCTATGGTGTATAGCATAAGCATTACTTTGCGTCCAGTTTTTATTTAAAATTATTTTGGCTGAGACTGAATTAACAACATGCAAACATTAAAAAAAACAAAACACACAACACAATACTGTTGTCACATGATTTTATTTACCCTGATGTCTTTCATTCCCTTCTGTTGTGTTTCAATCTTTTTGTGGGGGGGGGGGGGGGGGGGGGGGGGGGGGGGGGGGGGTCTCATAGCCTGTAGCCAGGAAAACAATGTAGGAATTACTAGCAATAGTCAGTTGTTGACACAGGAATGATCACTTGCTTTAGCCTTTCTTCTCAGTTAGTGCTGGGGTTCTGCCAGACATTTACAGCCTGTGACAATCGACACCTGAAAACACAAGAGGAAAAGATTAGACCAACAGAAACATACATCCCAACCAAAACCAACATTTATAATTTCTCTTATTGGAAGAGGATTGGATTGGGGTTTACTGTCATATTCTTTGCCAGTTCTGTGTGTTTGCTACAAATGACGAATGTGGAATACATCAGGGCCATAGTAGGGGGGATAACTGATTGACACAGGCATGTTTCACCAGGCCTTTTGTTTTAGGACAAGTCATTTCTGCCATTTTGAAGTAAGACACGAACTCTGGAATCTAACCATCAAATCATTATTCCATGCAGTCTGCACTGTTTTTCACATGGCCTCTCTGCTACACTGTGATGTATGGTCAGAAAAATGCGGTTTGCATGGCTTTTGTCAAGCAGACGGTGTCACATTCTTTGTGTTGCAAAACGTTTCAAAAAGCCAGCGACTGCTTTCGTAAAGGGGTGAAATTATGCATTGAAGATTTCATGACCATCCAGCAGACCAAGCCTGCAGAAAGGTACCATTCTGACGACAGAAACAAGAAGACAGCCTGCAGGGGGGCACCATTCTGACAACAGAAACAAGAAGACAGCCTGCAGGGGGGCACCATACTGACAACAGAAACAAGAAGACAGCCTGCAGGGGGGGCACCATACTGACAACAGAAAGAAGACAGCCTGCAGGGGGGGCACCATACTGACAACAGAAAGAAGAAGACAGCAGGCAGGGGGGCACCATACTGCAACAGAAAGAAGAAGACAGCCTGCAGGGGGGGCACCATACTGACAACAGAAAGAAGACAGCCTGCAGGGGGGGCACCATACTGACAACAGAAAGAAGAAGACAGCCTGCAGGGGGGGCACCATACTGACAACAGAAAGAAGACAGCCTGCAGGGGGGGGGCACCATACTGACAACAGAAAGAGACGACAGTCTGCAGGGGGGGCACCATACTGACAACAGAAAGAAGAAGACAGTCTGCAGGGGGGGCACCATACTGACAACAGAAAGAAGACGACAGTCTGCAGGGGGGCACCATTCTGACACAGAAAGAAGAGGCATAAGAAAATAGGTTTCTGGATTCGACATTAGAAAAGTATTTAGACTCGGAATTAAAAGCTTACTTGGAGAATATTTCGACAGGGTCCGCCTGTCTTCTTCAGCTCAATGTTGCTGCTGCAGCAGCGAGGCCTGGTGGGGCGACTGCCGCATGGGGGGAATAGATGTCAGGATCTGACTGTAGATAGGGGGATGTTCAAAACCTTGATCTGTGTTCAGGCTGGGGCGCCTGGTCCTGATTTCGATGGCTTCTTTACTTTTCTTTTGTGAGGAAGGGCTCTGTAGATAAGATCTGGGTTTCTTGGGGGCTAAAACTGTGGCTTGTAGGTGTTGGTGTATGGCAGAAATAGATCGGTGTTGGTGTTCCTATAGACGGGTGGTGAATGGTCTTGCCGTCTTGCCAATGTAGGTATTGGCACAGTCTTGACATCCTACCTGGTACACTACACCACACTGCTTGAGGGTGTCTGTTTTTGTCTTTGACATGGGTCAGTTGCTGGCGTAGGGAGTTGGTGGGTTTGTGGAAAACTCTGCATCCGTGTTGATGGAGGGACCTGGCTAGAGGCTCTGAGACTCCTTCAATGTAAGGGATCCCCACTTTCACACTGTCTGTATCTGTAGAAGGAGGGAAGGGAACTCGAGGGTTGTCCCACATCCATGTAGGGTATCCATTGGCAGAAAAGGGCAGTCTTGATGTGTTCTTCTTTCAGCTCTTCCTCCTTGGTGGAAACACAGTACAGAGGCTCTGTGCGTGACGATGTTGACAACAGATCTGTTGTGTTGGAGGGGGTGGTTGGAGTGAAAGTTGAGATACTGGTCAGTGTGGGTGGGTTTCCTATAGACACTGGTCTCCACCCTGTCGTCATGGGTTCGGAGATGTGTCCAGGAAGGGGATCTTCCCTTCTGATTCAGTTTTGGAGGTGAATTGGATACTGTCATTGATGCAGTTCAGGTGAGTGGTGAACCTGTCAACCTCCGCCTCCTGTATGCGGGTCATGGTGTCATCCACATAGCAGTACCACATGCTGGGAGAGTTGACAGCGGTCTCAAGGGCTACTTTTTCAAAATGTTCCATGTACAGATTGGCTACCACTGGAGATACTGGCGAACCCATGGCAGCTCCTTGTTTCTGCTGGTAGAACCCATGGTTGAACGAGAAGTAGGTGCTAGTGAGGCATAGTTCCAACAGTTCTAGCACCTGTTCTGTAATGAGTTCACACTGGTGACGAAGGTGGTAGTCATCCTCAATCTTCTCCCGAAATGACTTGGAGAGCCTTGGGTACAGGGATGCTAGTGAAGAGTGCACATACATCACAGGAGACAAGTTTCACCCCTAGAGCCACTTGCTGGTTTTCCATCTTCTGTACAAAGTCTGTACTGTTGACTATGTGGTGCTCGGTCTGCTTACAGACCCTTCTCAGTGATACAGACACCTATGAAAAACTCAAGACTGACCCCACGAAGAAGAAAGTGAAAAACAGCTTACCAGTCTACTAAAGAAATGGAAGAAAGAAGATTCTATCTCCCCTAGTCTTTACTAACGACTTTACCCCACTTCTGAATCCATGCCCAAGTTGTATGGATTACCTAAGATACATAAAAAGGACGCCCCCCCCTCCGCCCCATTGTGTCCAGCTGTGGCAGTGTCATGTACAATGCCTCCAAATTCCTGACACAAGTATTGGGACCTTTAGTCAGGCAGACCCAGCACCACATAGTCAACAATACATACTTTGTACAGAAGATGGAAAACTAGCAACTGGCTCTAGGGGTGAAACTTGTCTCCTATGATGTGTGCACACTCTTCACTAGCATCCCTGTACCCAAGGCTCTCCAAGTCATTCAGGAGAAGACTGAGGATGACTACTACCATCTTCGTCACCGGTGTGAAAGTCACTACAGAACAGGTGCTAGAACTGTTGGAACTATGCCTCACTAGCATCTACTTCTTGTTCAACCATGGGTTCTACCAGCAGCAAAACAAGGAGCTGCCATGGGTTGGCCAGTATCTCCAGTGGTAGCCAACCTGTACATGGAACATTTTGAAAAAGTAGCCCTTGATACCGCTGCCAACCCTACCAGCATGTGGTACTGCTATGTGGATGACACCATGACCCGCATACAGGAGACAGAGGTTGACAGCTTCACCACTCACCTGAATTCCATCGATGACAGTATCCAATTCACTTCGGAAACTGAAGCAGAAAAAAAGATCCCGTTCCTGGACACACTCATCACCAGAACCCATGACGACAGGGTGGAGACCTGCGTCTATAGGAAACCCACCCACACTGACCAGTATCTGAACTTTCACTCCAACCACCCCCTCCAACACAAGAGATCTGTTGTCAACACCCTCATGCACAGAGCCTCTGTACTGTGTTCCACTAAGGAGGAAGAGCTGAAAGAGAAGAACACATCAAGACTGCCCTTTCCGCTAATGGATACCCTACATGGATGTAGGACAACCCTCGAGTTCCTTCCCTTCTTCTACAGACGGACAGTATGAAAGTGGGGATCCCTTACATTAAAGGAGTCTCAGAGCCTCTAGCCAGGACCTTCCAACAACACGGATGCAGAGTTTTCCACAAACCACCAACTCCCTACGCCAGCAACTGACCCATGTCAAAGACAAAACAGACCCCCTCAAGCAGTGTGGTGTAGTATACCAGGTAGGGTGTTAAGACTGTGCCAATACCTAACACTGGTGAGACAGCAGCAAGACCACTCGCCACCCATCTACAGGAACATCAAAAAACCTGATCTACTTCTGCCATACACCAACACCTCCTACAAGCCACTGGCTACAGTTTCAGCCCCCAAGAAACCAAGATCTTATCCACAGAGCCCTTCCTCACAAAAAGAAAAGTTAAAGAAGCCATCAAAATCAAGACTAGACGCCCCAGCCTGAATAGAGATCAAGGCTTTGAACTTCCCCCTATCTACAGTCAGATCCTGACAACCGTTCACCCCACACAACAGTCGCCCCACCAGGCCTCGCTGCCGCAGCAGCAACAGTGAGCTGAAGAAGACAGGGCGACCCTGTAGAAATATTCTCAAAGTAAGTTTTTGATTCTGAGTCTAAATACTTTTCTAAAGAAAGAAGACAGCCTGCAGGGAGGCACCATACTGAAAGCAGAAAGAAGACAGCCTTCAGGGAGGCACCATACTGAGAGCAGAAAGAAGACAGCCTGCAGGGAGGCACCACACTGACAACAGAAAGAAGAAGACAGCCTGCGAAGTCCTACAATTCCAGTCTACCCAGGCCTTTTTAATTACATTGTTGGTTATTGTTTATTTGCTAATGTAAACACTGAAAGATACAGGGGCCACTAGTTGTTTCAAGACTGATATTATCAATTCGTTTTTCAGGGTGGTTTGCCCTCCAGACCTCAGTCCAGTGTCCTGTTATCATTGCGTCTCAGTTCAAGCACTGAATTTCTACAGGTCTTGGTGATCATTTGCAGTGAAGCAATGATAATCCCCATTTTCGGGCATGACGATGAATGCACAACTGCCAGTTCTAACTGGACTTAAACCACTTCTTGTTGTGGCCGATCCAAACAACACGCTATCACTAGCTGTCCTAGCCATTGGTAAACCATTACCAGACCCTTAAAACAAACATCCAGTTTTATCAATAAACCACTGCTATTCTCTCACAGTAAGTCACCACCATCTCAAATGCACTGTAGTCGGTCATCACAATAAAGCACTGCCACTCACATTAGTCATGACAATAAACCACTGTCTGTTATCGCAATGACTACAACATTATCAGACATCATGATAATTCACCACCACTGATGAAAATACAGCACTGCCAGTCATCACAATTGAAATACTCAGTCATAAGCCACTGCCATTCATCTCGATAACAAGTTGTCTGTCATCAAAAAGAATATACCATATTTGTCATCACAATAAACCCTGCCATCAACACACTGAAGAAGACATTGGTCATAACAATAAACCACTGTCAGTCAACAATGAATATACCATTACTGATCATAATAAACCACTGCCAGTCATCACAATGAGTAAACCACCGCCAGTCATCACAATGAGTAAACCACTGCCAGTCATCACAGTAAACCAATGTCAGCCAACAATGAATATACCATTACTGATCATAATAAACCACTGCCAGTCATCACAGTAAACCACTGCCAGTCATCACAGTAAACCAATGTCAGCCAACAATGAATATACCCTTACAGCTCACAATAAACCACTGTCAGTCATCACACCATTACTGATAATAATAAACCACTGCCAGTCATCACAATAAACCACTGCCAGTCATCACAGTCAACCACTGTCAGTCATCACAGTCAACCACTCTCGGTCAACAATGAATACACCATTACCGATCATAATAAACCAACTGCCAGTCATCACAATGAGTAAAAACCACTGCCAGTCATAGTAAACCACTGGAAGTCATCACGGTTAACACTGCCAGTCATAGTAAACCACAGCCAGTCGTCAGTAAATCACTGCCAGTCATTGCAGTAAACCACTGCCAGTCGTCGGTCAATAAACCACTGCCAGTCATAGCAGTAAACCACTGCCAGTCGTTGGTAAACCACCGCCAGTCATCACAGTAAACCACTGCGCTGCCAGTCATCATTGAATGACCGAATCCCACTGGCTCCTACATATCCCAAATATAAAACTAGGGTCCTAAAAAAAGGGGAGAAAGCTCAGTTTAAATGATTGTGGAAAAACTGAGGAACAGATGATAGGAAATCACGGATTTCTACTGTGAGCTTCTGTTTCGTTACGGCTCAGCAGACAAAATGGTGCTTTTCAGGGCTGTCTCCACATTAAGAAAATGTGTGAAAAACATATCGTTTCTGTTCTTAATAGTAATAACAATAATAATGATCATATGCTTAAAAAAACAAAGCAAAACAGAAAAGGTCCATAGACTGTGAAGACTTCTTACCACAAAAACATTGGTGAATGGAGGAAGAACAGAAGAACAGCATGGATGACAGTAAAAAAAAAAAGAAAAAAAAAAACAGAAGGGCCAAGTCAAACAGTCCGAGAAAGGGGAGGTAATCAGCACAGACGGCCAAACAGCTCAGCACACCTCCTTCACTTTCGTCCTGCCGTCGTCACAGCTGTACGTCAGGTTGGTTTTAGTGCTTACACCACCTACACCTTCAGAGGCAGGGCGGCAGCACGCTCCCGGGTTGGGGCACTTGCCGTAGCAGAAGCCGAGGTCTTGCATGTTTTCGAGCTGGCACCCTTCCTGATCAGCTTCTGGAGCGTTGTTCTTGATCATGTTGCAGTCTGGTGGGTGATCTGTATAGACATCCAGCCAATCACTCTGCCGTTATAATCTTCGTCTGGAACCTTCCACCTACACAGCTGCCAATCCTCCTGAATCTCTCTGGCATTTCCCTCGTTATTCCCGAAATCACATCGTCAGTGCACAAAAAAAAGAGTAGGATTTCACACTCTTATTAAAGAAAAAAAAAAAGTGAGGTTGGAGGGGGGGGGGGGGGGGGGGGGGGGGCGTCAATTTTGAATAGTTATGAAAAAAGCATTGCAGAATAAAGTCCAACTGATGCGTGGATGGTGGCAATTATTTGTATGCAAATAGCATTCTCTTTTCAAAACATTCAAACATTAACTGAAACATAAGGGGTTAAAAAATGCTTTCAGTCAAAAGCCGAACTGCCCCCTGTTAAGCCCACCCACCCCCTTCATCCCCTGGTTCCTGAATTTTGACTGCAGAAGGTTGGCAGCTGTGCATTTCATCTACAGAGAACATCAGGTGGACTATGACACAGACTTTATTTTACTGGAACATAACTAGCCTATAAACCTTGAGCACAGAAAATTGGTAGGTCTACACGCATATCAAATCAGACTGAAAGAGGAGGGATGAAGACCCAACGGCAACGACAGCTGGAGTTAAAAACAACCACCACCACAACAACAAAATAAAAATAAGAGAGAGAGAGAGGAGGGTCACACACACACACACACACACACGTGTGTGTGTGTGTGTGTGCGCGCACGCGCGGAGAGACAGAGAGAGTAAGAGAGAGAGAGAATCAGCTCGGTGCAGAGAAGGGAGAGTAGTCTGTATGAACAGACCTTGGCGCCAGGCTGTTGCTTGGTGCTGCTGGCTTTGCACTGTTGCATGTTGCTATAATTCAGCAAACTTTGTCATGTTGCTATAATTCAGCAAATGCTATAATTCAGCAAAACTATGTCATGTTGCATGTTGCTATAATTCAGCAAAACTGTGTCATGCTGCATGTTGCTATAATTCAGCAAAACTATGTCATGCTGCATGTTGCTATAATTTCAGCAAACTATGTCAAAGGTTCAGGTAGCTTAACTCTTTCTTTGCGTATACTGATGAAGCTAGTCTTTGCGTATACTGATGACGCCAGTCTTTGCGTATACTGATGACTTTAGTCTTTGCGTATACTGATGACGCTGGCCTTTGCGTATACTGATGGAGTTAGTCTTCCTCTATACATATTTACAATGGTTAATGGTTGCACAACCACCATTTATGTTGCATGTTTAAGATTTTGCTATTTTTTTCCTTTTTATTTCGATATTAGATCTCTGTGTTGCTGTGCACACGGACCGTGGCGCCCGGAGCTGGGTGGCACATTCATCTAACAGCCGATGACCACGGGGGCAGTGAACTGTCAGACCTTCACCGTGTCTGGACCACGGCAGCATGGAATGCGGAATCTCTCCCTCTCCTTCCCCCACCCTTTCACCTTCCCCGAATCGAATCGGGTACCTATTTGCTGCTGGGTGGACGAAGGCTTTTCCATGCAGTATGGCAAACTATATCATCTCTCGAAATGTCAATAAACATGCACACTGCAAAAACAGTCGTAAGTTAAATGCCATAGCTAGGACCACACATGGCGTGTGTTCATAGACTTGCTCTGTGTGTCGTTCCAGTATTCTCAAACTTCAGGTCCAGTCCATCCTATCCTATTAATAAAAATTCTTGTACTGTGTAATTTCTTGAATTAGTGTTTTGATCTCGCTCTAGTAGTTTGGCTTCTGACTTCAGCCAGTGCAAAGCACATGAGACAGTACAAAACAAAATGATGCCTGACTGTTGAAACCAAACTGAAACTGCTGGGTTTTGGGGGGGGGGGGGAGGGGGGGGAGAACTGGAAGCAGAATGTATGGCATATAGAACAAGGCCCCGTCTTATCCCACGCATTCATCCTCTCATAGAGTTACAGCACCCGAGACACCTTACCATCACACGCTCTGTTCTGCAGCAGCTGGTAGTTCTTGGTCAGCTGACACGCTCCCCGCCTCATCAGGCACTCGTTCTCGTAGGTCTTCACCATGTCGCCCACCAGCGCGCACACGGGAGAGACAGGGCGGCCCGTGCAGTCGGGGCACACACAGGTGTGGTCGTTCGTCTGTGGGGAGACTTCACACACCTGGCCGGGGTTGTGGCAGGTGTCCTGCTTACAGGGGCCTGGGAACCCAGAGAGACGGTGAGCAGTCATGGGTGACGTGGCCAAAGAAACTGAGGGAAAGCGGTCTTCCTTAGTTTCACTCTAGCATTCTCCCTTCATTTCCTCCGGCCCATCACTGCTCCCCACCCCATTCACTTCCCCACACACTGTTAGCCATGCAGAATCATTACGCTCTATATTTTTGCCATACGCTGAATCATCGCATTTCATGTTTTAGTCAATCAAGTCAACATGCACGTGACTTTGACAATAAAATGCTGGTCGCGATTTGTACAGTGATTAAACCGCTTCCACTTTTTATTGTAAACAATGAATTATTTTGCTACTAGTTTGAACTATGAATAAACATCTTCCGACCCTCACACTGAATAAACCACTTCTAGTTCTGAGAATGAATGACTCGCTTCCATTCCTAAAAATGAATCTTTTTCAGTCCTAAAAATGAATAACCCGCATTCCTAGAGATAGACTTTTTCAGTCCTAAAAGTGAACAATCGAATTCCAGTGCTGACAATGATTAACTCACTTCTAGTCTGAAAAATAACCAACTTCCATTCCTAACAATGCTTAACTCACTTCTGGTATGAAAAATAACCAACTTCCAGTTCTGACCATGATTAACTCACTTCCAGTCTGAAAAATAACCAACTTCCAGTCCTGAGAATGAATAACTCATTTCCCATGCAAGAAAACTAACCTCTTCCAGCTCCAACAATCAACCACTTCCGGTCCTAACAATGAACCACTTCCGGTCCTAACAATCAACCACTTCCAGCCGTAACAATGAACCACTTCCAATCCTAACAATGAACCACTTCCAATCCTAACAATGAATAAACCACGTCTAGTCTTCAAAATAAACCACCTCCAGTCCTAGTAATCAACCACTTCCAGTCCTAGCAATCAACCACTTCCAGTCCTAGAAATCAACCACTTCCAGTCCTAGCAATCAACCACTTCCAGTTCTAACAATTCACAATCCTCTTCCAGTCCTGACAATCGACAAATCACAGCACTTTCGGTCCTGACAATCGACAAATCACTGCACTTCCGGTCCTAACAATCGATAAATCACTGCACTTCCAGTCCTGACAATCGATAAATCACTGCACTTCCAGTCCAAACGATTAGTAAACCACTCCCAGTCCCAATGAATAAACCATTTCCAATCCAAAGAACGGTTTAACCACTTCCATTCTAAGCATCCGTTCCATCAGTCAAATCACCACTAAGTCCTTACAATAAACTACCTCCAGTCTTAATGATGCATGCATCACTTCTGGTCCTAAGAAAGACTATCATTTCCATTCCTCACAATAAACATATTCCAGTCCTAAAAATGAATGAATGTCTTCCAGTCCCTAAATGTGTGAACCATTTTCAGTCTTGACAGGGGACAAGCCATACTCAGCCCTCAAAATGAACAAATGTATCAAGTAATAACAATGAATAAACCATGGTTAGCACAAACAAGATAAAACCACTGCCACTTCTGACAGTACATAAACCGCTGTTACTCTGTACATGTGTAAACGACTATCAGTCTTTACAATAAACCCACCACCTGTCTAATGATAAACTATTTCCAGTCTGAACAATGAACAGACCACTTTCAGTCCTCACTATGACAGACCCATTTTCCAGCGCTGACAATAAACAGAAATTTTATTTCTAAACTTACCTGTCCAAGCAAAGGGAGCGAAGGGAACTAACCTTCGCACCATTCCCACTTAGCCAACAAGAGTGATTGCCCTTAGTGAGTTAACCTGGTCAAAACACATTCGAACCAGCGCAGTTTTCTCACCTTTTCCCAAACAAAGCCGGGCTACTGGAATGGCAGCCTAGTGTCTGGACAGGGTAAATGTTTCGTAACATTACTTTAAGCAGTTAAATTCCCCTTTTCTGATATGCATCTTTTCAAATAAATGTAAGAATATTGAAAAGGATGAAGGGAAGCACGCTCATTTGATGGAAACAATGAACCCATTAATGAGTATGTTCCTGTCCAGTTCCTCTAGCCTGAAGATCGGCATCAGCGGCCACTAAAGACCTGATGTGATGTCTCCATACTTAGTCTGCAGATGAAAAGGCTTAGTCCCCGCTTTCCCTCCAAATAAAGGCACAAAGCAATTAAAGAAATCAGCACATGTTGAAAATACAAACATTCTCAAGCCCAGCGTCACAAAAAAAAGAAAAAAAAGAAAAAAGAAGAAGACGACGACTCCTTCTCAAGAAATAAGAGCTAATGCGCAGATCAGATCTGTGCTCTTTCTTTCTTTCTTTCTGCGTACGCAGGCTGACACTCCTGCGGGCACTGCATGCCTGTAGTACAGACAGGCAGTGGAGTTCTGTGTGTATGACCGGTTTTTATCCCGCCATTAAGGTAGCCATACTCCATCTTCGGGGAGGTGCATGCTATATGTAACGTGTCATCCATACCAATGGCCAAACTGGCCTTCTCTTCCGAAAGTTGGTGATGGGATTTGACGTGTGTGCAAGATGTTGTGCGTGCGTTCACACACTTCGGCGTGCCTCGGTTTATAGTCTTATTCGAAGGACTGTATGGAGAATGGAGTCGGAACCAATGTTAACTCCGAGGGAAAAATCCCCCTGTACCGAAATTCGAACCCGCAACACCAGGATCACGAGAGACATGTGCTAAGACATAGCCATGAAGACCATCCTTTAAATTCTGTCATTTTAGAAACAATTATTAATGTGTCCGCCAAACAACAGGGGCACACAAATTATAAGACAAAACACTCATTTTAGTCATTAATTCATTTACCCATCAGCTAAAAAGCGTGCACATTATCGTTTCGAAACTTAGCAGATGTGTAGCGTATACGAATTTGTCCGCACGCAGTGACACCTCATTCATGAAACCCAAACTGAAACTTAACAAAAAATAAACCACTTACAGTTCTAACAAGGGATCAACTACTTCCAGCCCTACCAATAAACCAAACTGGGGTCCTAAAAATGAATAAACCACTTCCAGTCCCAACAATGAATTAACCGCCTCCGCTCCTGAAAATGAAGAACTCACCATCAGTCTCAGCAAGGAATAACTTAAAACTCCTGTGGTCTAGACTATACACCGTTTCGTGTGGAAACAACAGAACCCCCATTCGGTCCCAGCGGGGAAAGAGGAAACCCGTGACCCACCTTCTGTGCAAGTAGTGTAGCACACGGCCTGTTGAGACAGGACGACGTCGCCTGAGTAGTCCGAGTCTTTGAGCTCCCTGCTGCGGTTGGTCTTCCCCTTGCCACACGAGTTGTCACACGCGTCCCACGCCGACCACGGCCCCACTAGATCTGACACAGACAGAGAGAGAGAGACTCGATGTGTGTTCGGCTACAGCACTGTGGAGAGGTCTGTTACTTTCGTTTGCACAGTCTGCGAATCTGGGCGGATTTTCATCACTTTTCTACTCGTCACGTCACTGCTCGCAAGATCAAGGGTGACGTGAGGTTACATTTCTGAGGTATCAAAACAAACAGAAAAGTCAACTCAAACAGTCAAATGCCAAACCCATCTGGTACATATGAAAGATCGCAACTCTCCCATTACAGATGTATTCATATCATGGATGACTACTTTTAATGCGTGTTCCATATTCTGAAAGTGAAAGTCTCGGCTCCTGAATTCATTATCATTTCTGCGAGGGAATATTTCAAACTGTGTTGATTTCCATGACAACGGGTCATGTTGGTGCCACAACTTGCACGTGAACTTTGTCGCTTCTTTCCGAGGACCCAGGGCGGTGGGGAAGGTGAGGTGTTGCTTGTCACTTCAAGTGTCGTGGTGCAAGCTGGACCTTTTGGGGGAGAGCGGGAAGACGGGGAGGGGGGTGGGGGTCCATAACCAACCTATCAAACAACGACATGGATGAAGGATCCTTGATTTGCCTATCTGAACTGCGTATGTATACATACGAAGGGAGAAAACTCATTCGCCGTCCACAAATTGTATCATACCACGGAGAAGTTTCCTACACACTCCATGCAGATCCTTGAACATTTTCGTGCCCTTTAGGTGCTCTTCTGTGGGGCTCCATGGCTTCAGTGCATAGCGACATTGTTCATGACGTCATAAAAGGTAATGTGTAGCTGTTTTACAAAGGTGTGCCATACAAGCGATGACAGGTACAGTTTAGAATTGCGTATTGTTTTTTTTTTATATTCTGTCAGGAATAAGGAATATTAAAGTACGAGAGTACTCATCAAACACCACGTTGAAGTACAGTTACAATCCGAGTGTAACCGAGTACACACACACACACACACACACACACACACACACCACACACATACACACACCCGCACCCTGAGTTACCATGATCGTTGCAGGGAGTGAGGCTGTTTTCCAGGGAGACATCGTGTCGGTCAGTGTGACACATGACCAGTTCAAAGATGCATTGGCTGGCGTATATATGACCGTTGGTCGCACACGCCGGTTCTGAACAAAATCCAAACAAATCAAATAAAAACGTTATTCGCTTGGTGGGTTGTCTGCTGGGAGAGCAAACTGTGCTGGTCAAGAATACCCCTGCACGAGTCCACGCACACAGTAACATACACGTTACCCTCCCCCCTCCCCTTCAACTTCCTCGAGACTCATCTGCCCACGTTCCTCATTACATCCTTACCCTCTCCTCCCCCACAGAGAGGATGCTTTTATTCATACATGTGTTTTCGCACATGCTACCCTAATTACATCCTTACCTCTCCCCCCCCCACAGAGAGGATGCTTTTATTCATACATGTGTTTTCGCACATGCTACCCTAATTACATCCTTACCCTCTCCCCCCCCCCACAGAGAGGACGCTTTTATTCATACATGTGTTTTCACACATGCTACCCTAATTACATCCTTACCCTCTCCTCCCCACAGAGAGGATGCTTTTATTCATACATGTGTTTTCGCACATGCTACCTCACTCTAAAAAAAACCGCACAAATACAGAATTTCACGTAAACTCTCTCTCTCTCTCTCTCTCTCTCTCTCTCTCTCTCTCTCTCTCTCTCTCTCACACACACACACACACACACACACACACACACACACACACACACACACACCAATACACAGATACGCTGCAAACACCCTTACAAATATATAGATTTGTACTTATTTTCTGTACACACACACACACACACACACACACACACACACACACACACACACACACACACACACACACACACACACACACTTTGCAGTATGCATGAACACACACACACACACACATGCGCGCGCACGCACGCACACGTGACTCAGACTCCTGTTCTCTCCCCTACCCGTTTGATTGGAGCCTAGACCACTGCAGTCTGGGCACGAGCAGCGAGCCTTGCCCGAGACGTCGTCCTGCTTGCAGGTCTCATACGGCTTGCCACACTTCACATTGGAACACGAGTCTGAAACCAGCGTCATGTGCGTCACTTCACATTGGAACACGAGTCTGAAACCAGCGTCATGTGCGTCACTTCACATTGGAACACGAGTCTGAAACCAGCGTCATGTCTCGTCAACGTCTCAGCACTGATCCCCCCCCCCCCCCCCCTTTTTTTTTTTTTAACCACACCTTCATAAGCCTTGATGGACACTTGTCAAAGCACTTGTGAAAAAACATACCTGCTCAGTTTGTAGTCCAATCTCCACAGGGTCAAGCACTACGAACAGCAATGAAAGTATCCGGTGATACAAAAAACGGCCGTGAATTCAGAGGAAGGAAAGGGAAGGACTTGCGGGAACACGCGTACACACTTGTCTATGTAGTTCCGACATGAAAGGAGACTACCGTCACACTCGCTCAACACGAAAGCAATCCACCTGATCAAAGTAACTGAACTATAACGAAATAAACCACAAATCTCTGTAATCAGTAAGCCACCATACTATCGAGCAACCTCATGTGATAGTCAGCCTCCAACCTATGATTCACTGAGTGGAAGACCGGAACCCTCCTCGATTATCAAACTAATATCATACTAAGTAACTTACCAGCTGACCAACCAATTTACTGATCAGTTAGTTACTAATTAACCAACCAGTTTACTAATCAACTAGTTACTAGCTAGCCAACCAATTTACAGTTGATTAGTTAAACAAGTGAAAAATTCGTTCATTTTCACTGTCCTATTTGTTTGTGTCTTGCCTGAAGAAGACCTAAGAGGACGAAACGCGTAGTGTTTTGTCTTGTGACTCGTTTGTCCACGTTTCTCTTGGCGGTTCGCTAACATTTATTTAAGATTTATCGTAACATAAGATAATTGACAGGGCACAGCGCGAGATGTCACGTGTCTGAAAACTACTGTTAAATAAAGTCGGTGTCAAAGGACAGCACAGGTTGTGACATCTGAAACTATTGTCATACAAGGTCAGTGTCACAGAGCTGTACATGTTGTCACGTTTGTAACCCTTGTGTTGCGAGGTCAGTCTTAGAGAACAGTGCACACTGTCACACATATAAATCTCCCCCAGGTATACATGTTATGCTGTTTGTATGTACATGCATACATCAATGGCAACGTCCACGTTTTATCAAGCAAGGGAAGATAAAAACACAACAGAGAGAAGCCTTTCGCATTATTTGTTGGGGTTCTTTCGGTCAATGGATTATCTTCTTTTAGATTGCGAAAAAAAAAATGTGGATATATCCCATCTGAAGCGTGGAAATAAATGTAGTTTCACACACACACACACACACACACACACACACACACACACACACACTTTTTTTTTGCCCGCCCTCAGCTTACCTCGGACTCCCCCCACCCCTCCCT
>JADBJO010000701.1:363859-393859 GCA_016801955.1 Conus betulinus | reverse complement strand
TCAGTCAGTAATCAATCTCATCTACAGGTCAGTCAGTCAGTCAGTCAGCAATCAACCTCATCCACAGGTCAGTTAGTCAGTCAGTAATCAACCTCATCCACAGGTCAGTTAGTCAGTCAGTAATCAACCTCATCCACAGGTCAGTTAGTCAGTCAGTAATCAACCTCATCCACAGGTCAGTCAGTCAGTCAGTCAGCAGTCAACCTCATCCACAGGTCAGTCAGTCATTTAAGAAACGAACCCATAATCCAATCAATGCATCCATCAATCAACACGAATCACTAGTCTTTTGCCAAGCAGTCGATTCAGTTGGAAAAAAATGATAAGGAAAGACCTGAGTGGGTAGTAGTGGGCTTGAGCACTCAGAAAACGTCTTATGTGCGGCCTTCTCTCTGTGCTCTCACAGCGGTATCGCTCTCATCCCGTCCGATCCAGCTTCGACATGGAGCTTTATCCGGATTCGTTCTATCACTATCCTAACGTCGGCTGTCAATCAGTTCGTCATAGTCACACGCTGGCCACGGCAATAACTGCATACTATCGGGGCTAAAAACACAAAGCATGCCCCCCCCCCCCCCCCCACGCCATTTCCTTCCCCTCTTCCCCCACGTCTCTTCTTCATGCCCTTCCAACGACAGTTTCCATGAGCTGCCCACGTTAAAGACCGACACGAAACTCACTAAGGACATGGATGTGAAGTGGACATTAAAACTGAGGTCAGCATAAGAGAAGGGCACAGAGGACCGCAGTCTATATAACACATTGTTTTATGAGGATGGTGAACACAGTGTTCTGCTAATACCACCACACAGTCTATGATACATTTTTTTATGAGGATGGTGAACAACATGTTCTGTTGATATCTGCCTAGACCCGAACATTTGTAACAAGCCTGTACTTTACACACTTGCCTTCATGATACGTCCCGAGTGACACAGATACTTGCTAAAATAGATGCTATTTTCTGAAGCATAAAAGAATAAATGATGCATACTGCTATTATTGTAAAGCATGCACATCTGCATGTTGCATAACGTGTATATAAATCAACACGCAAGTCGGGATATGCATGTATGCTTATATCTTCTGCAGAAGTAGGCTAAATGTCACTCAAAGAATCATTATCACAATTCGAGTATTTGAGGCCATAGTACATGGTACAGAGGAGGTTGGGCGTCCCGAAACCCGAACAAAGAAATCCTGGAGGGACACCGTGGTGGACTGGACTGTTGACACGCCTCTGTCCTGTAGCACATGGCCAACAACAGAGAACGTGGACATTCCTGATCGTCCACGTAGGCATTAAAACTTTCACCCGTCATCATGGGCACGATCCTTACACTGTAGCTATCGTCGTCGTCGTCGTCGTCGTCGTCGTCGTCATTATCATCATCATCATCATCATCATGATACTCTTTTGGCGGGGGGGAAAAAGTCATAAGCTGATGTCTCCATGTCTAAGTACAGTCCGGCTTATACTCACGCCGGCAGCTCTCTCCAATTTTGCCATAGCCCATGCAGCACACGCACTCATAGGCTCCCAGCAGGTTGTGACACTCCGCATGAGGGCCGCAAGTCGTTGCAGGGTCCTCACATTCGTCAATGTCTGCAAGATAAGGTGAAGGTCAGGTCACACGGGTCAAGGTCATACGAACAGCAGACGAAGAACAGATAATTGAAAAAAGCAAGAAAAGAAAAGAAAATCAAGAATGGTGAGCGTTGGGGGTATACTGTCTTATCCACACAGGGAAATGTTTATGAGTAGTCTCGTAGACCTAGACATGACACCGAAATGTACACGATGGAGAAATACAAGGACACACACACGTGAACACCCACGCACGCCCATAAACACGTGCACGCCCTCCAATTTAATGTGTTCCGATCAGAGATCTACAGGTTTACACAGACAGGTAAATAAACACCCCCCCCCCCTGCCTCTCTCTTCTTCTCCCCCCTCCTCCCTACCCACTCTCTCTTTTTCCTGCGATTACTTCTAACTAGTTCCACAGCATGAAAAGCCAATTTGAAACTCGGTGTAATGGTGTAACATTCATATTCGACAGAAACAAACATCAGTGTTGAAATAACTCATTAACTGACAAACGACATACAGCTTCCTAGTATTATGACATTGGACACACCGACAACAAGAACATTAAACACATTTGATTAGCTTATAATGTCGATTACATTCTGAAATAACATCTGTTCCAACCTAAAGTCACCCCCATTGACACTACCTTGTAAATAACAATCACCATCAACCAGCCAGTTTCTGAACCTCAGAACCAACCAGATAACTGATCAATCAACTATTCATGTCGTTAACCATACAACTGATTAACGAACAAACCAATCAACCAGTTTTGCAATCCAACCTCACATTCATTTTGTTTCAGTCTAACGCACACCAAATGAATTTATTTATCACTCTAAAAACCAGTTTCTGACGCTCAAAACCAACTAAACCACCTTCAAGATCTTACAACCGACCGACATTTTTTTTTTTTTTTGAATCTCAAACCGACTTTTCATCCACACACAACGACCAGTCGGTTCCTGAACCTCACAAACGACTGACTTCTAGACGGGACAGTCAGTCAGTCCTTCTCTCCAGGTCACACAATTACCACCGGTCGAATATCTTTGTCCATCTCACGCATTAACCAGTGAAGGAGAGTGCGGGTGTCACAGGCAGACATTCCAATTTTCTCACCGTGACAGGAGCCGTCGGCCTGTTTCTGGAAGCCTTCCAGGCATTCACAGCTGTACGAGCCGGCTGTGTTGATGCACAGCTGACCCAGTTGTGTGCAGGTGTGCTGACCCGTCTCGCACTCGTTAATGTCTGAAACCACAGTAGAAATCCAGCGTCACAACAGTGTTGGTGGTCAGAATCAAGATGGGCGCAATAATGATAATGATGATGATGATAATGATAATGATGAAAGAATGATTATAATAGTAATGTAAGTAACAGTACAATGGTAGTAATAGAAATAATAATGGAATATTTCCAAGCACACACACACACACACACACACACACACACACACACGAACACACGAACACACACACACACACACACACACACACACACACACACACACACACACACGAACACACACACACCGATACGCTTCAGGACTGTTTTTGTCCTTATGGTTACGGGCACCTGCTCTGATCTAGATCTGCCTGCACCACATACGCACACAATGTTTGACAGGTTTGTCCTTGGGACGCGCTCTCTACTGTCCACTGTTGTTTTGTTAACAATCGGTGCCACAGATTACAGACATGGATGAAGACAGAAATTCCTTCAGTGTGTACCTGTGTCCATTCACACACGCGCACACACATAGACACAGACAACCACACACGTATATGTCTGATATATATATATATATATTATATATATATATATATATATATATATATATATATATATATATGCTCACCAGCACAGTCAGGTCTGTAAACTTCCTCACAAATAACTGGTAAATATAAAGAGATGGTTGAGACAGCTACGAGCTAAGCAATATAGTGAGGCTGCAGCCCTTAGTACAGTAAAATAATACAACTACAGCAGGCTCACAAACACAGTGAACTTGGAACTAGTCTTACAATTTCCCAGCAGACAATAAAAGAGACAACAGAAACGTCCCGGCCGTAGGGCAGTACACAATCTCACTGATTACTGGTAATATTACCAGAAAATCAACTGACTGACCTGTACACCAGGCCTGCAGCCTGACTCACAAGATAACAGTTACACAATTCAACGATAAAAACAAAATGTATGCTTTCCATTATAATGAACTCACAGCCCAGTAATATTTCAACAAAAACAACGGACTCGCATGCACACCCAGGCCTGTAGGCCATCTCACGGACTAACGATAACAATGAAATCATTCCCCCAACCCCCGTGAACCCGCAGGTCTTCTCACTGATCATGAGCAAACATCACAACGGCAGCAGACTCACCAACGCAGTGGGTGCAGTCCGGCGTGAAGCCCATCTTACAGACGCAGATTCCGTTGACACACTCGGTGTTGGGTTCGGCACATACGCCATCCTCGCACGTCTGTGGGGCCGCTAGATGCCGTGCAAAGACAGAACGAACGATTGATAACGTGAAGAAATGGATGAAAGGTACAGCCGAGTGAACGGAGGGTTAATCGGGTTAACACACAATAAAAACCCAGCTTAGAAAGCTGAGTAGAGGGACAACCACTGAAGCGGCATCCCATTACCGCCGTGTCTCTTCTCAGCAACAAATTGGTCAATCATTTCAGTGGCTGCGTTTCCCCGTGATCAAAATGCCCATCACGTTCAATATAACGCAGTGAACGTAACAACGAGAGAACAGGCAGCTCTTGCTCGCCTGAAACAATCAATGGACTGTCACTAGAAAGCCAGTTACTGTGGTGGGGATGTCGTCGGGATAGTGAATGCCGTTCTGGTGCGATTTCACCTTAAGAGTGAGGAGGCTATGATGGTTGTCATTGCAGTCTGATAGAGTGAGGAGGCTATGATGGTTGTCACTGCAGTCTGATAGAGTGAGGAGGCTATAACGGTTGTCACTGCAGTCTGACAGAGTGAGGAGGCTATAATGGTTGTCACTGCAGTCTGACAGAGTGAGGAGGCTATAACGGTTGTCACTGCAGTCTGATAGAGTGAGGAGGCTATGATGGTTGTCACTGCAGTCTGATAGAGTGAGGAGGCTATGATGGTTGTCACTGCAGTCTGATAGAGTGAGGAGGCTATGATGGTTGTCACTGCAGTCTGATAGAGTGAGGAGGCTATGATGGTTGTCACTGCAGTCTGACAGAGTGAGGAGGCTATAACGGTTGTCACTGCAGTCTGATAGAGTGAGGAGGCTATAACGGTTGTCACTGCAGTCTGATAGAGTGAGAAGGCTATAACGGTTGTCACTGCAGTCTGATAGAGTGAGGAGGCTATAGTGATTGTCACTGCAGTCTGATAGAGTGATGTGGGTATAACGGTTGTCACTGCAGTCTGATACAGTGATGAGGCTATAATGGTTGTCACTGCAGTCTGATGTTACTGAGGCACGATACAGTTGCAGTGGGATGTTGCCGTGGTGGGGACGCTGTGCGATGCAGCCCTTGCTTAAAGACGCTATAGTATGATGTTGCTGTGGCGGGATGCAGTTACAGTGGGATACTGCTGGTACAGGACATGGTCATATTGGAATGTCGCTGTGGCGGGATGCAGTTACAGTGGGATACTGCTGGTACAGGACATGGTCATATTGGAATGTCGCTGTGGCGGGATGCAGTTACAGTTGGATACTGCTGGTACAGGACATGGTCATATTGGAATGTCGCTGTGGCGGGATGCAGTTACAGTTGGATACTGCTGGTACAGGACATGGTCATATTGGAAGGTCGCTGTGGCGGGATGCAGTTACAGTGGGATACTGCTGGTACAGGACATGGTCATATTGGAAGGTCGCTGCAGTGAGACGTCGCTGGGACGTTGTTGTAATGGGACGTTGCTGTAATGGGACGTTGCTATAATAGGACGTTGCTGTAGTGGGACGTTGCTGTAGTGGGACGTTGCTGTAGTGGGACGCTGCTGTAATGGGACGTTGCTGTAATGGGACGTTGCTGTAATAGGACGTTGCTGTAGTGGGACGTTGCTGTAATGGGACGTTGCTGTAGTGGGACGTTGCTGTAATGGGACGTTGCTGTAGTGGGACGTTGCTGTAATGGGACGTTGCTGTAGTGGGACGTTGCTGTAATGGGACGTTGCTGTAGTGGGACGTTGCTATAATAGGACGTTGCTGTAGTGGGACGTTGCTATAATAGGACGTTGCAGTAGTGGGACGTTGCTATAATAGGACGTTGCTGTAGTGGGACGTTGCTATAATAGGACGTTGCTGTAGTGGGACGTTGCTGTAATGGGACGTTGCTGTAGTGGGACGTTGCTATAATAGGACGTTGCTGTAGTGGGACGTTGCTGTAGTGGGACGTTGTTGTAATGGGGGACGTTGCTGTAGTGGGACGTTGCTATAATAGGACGTTGCTGTAGTGGGACGTTGCTATAATAGGACGTTGCTGCTGTAGTGGGACGTTGCTATAATAGGACGTTGCTGTAGTGGGACGTTGCTATAATAGGACGTTGCTGTAGTGGGACGTTGCTGTAGTGGGACGTTGTTGTAATGGGACGTTGCTGTAGTGGGACGTTGTTGTAATGGGACGTTGCTGTAGTGGGACGTTGCTGTAATGGGACGTTGCTGTAATGGGACGTTGCTGTAGTGGGACGTTGCTGTAGTGGTACGTTGCTGTGGGACGTTGCTGTAGTGGGACGTTGCTGTAGGGACGTTGCTATAATAGGACGTTGCTGTAGTGGGACGTTGCTGTAGTGGGACGTTGCTGTAATGGGACGTTGCTGTAGTGGGACGTTGCTGTAGTGGAACGTTGCTGTAATGGGACGTTGCTGTAGTGGGACGTTGCTGTAATGGGACGTTGCTGTAATGGGACGTTGCTGTAATGGGACGTTGCTGTAGTGGGACATTGCTGTAGTGGGACATTGCTGTAATGGGACGTTGCTGTAATGGGACGTTGCTGTAGTGGGACGTTGTTGTAGCGGGACATTGCTGTAGTGGGACGTTGCTGTAATGGGACGTTGCTGTAGGGGACGTTGCTGTAATGGGACGTTGCTGTAGTGGGACGTTGCTGTAATGGGACGTTGCTGTAATGGGACGTTGCTGTAGTGGGACGTTGCTGTAGTGGGACGTTGCTGTAATGGGACATTGCTGTAATGGGACATTGCTGTAATGGGACGTTGCTGTAATAGGACGTTGCTATAGTGGGACATTGCTGTAGTGGGACATTGCTGTAATGGGACGTTCCGTAATGGGACGTTGCTATAATAGGACGTTGCTGTAGTGGGACGTTGCTGTAATGGGACATTGCTGTAATGGGACGTTGCTGTAATAGGACGTTGCTATAGTGGGACATTGCTGTAGTGGGACGTTGCTGTAGTGGGACGTTGTTGTAATAGGACGTTGCTGTAATGGGACGTTGCTGTAGTGGGACGTTGCTGTAGTGGGACGTTGTTGTAATAGGACGTTGTTGTAGTGGGACGTTGCTGTAGTGGGACGTTGCTGTAGTGGGACGTTGTTGTAATAGGACGTTGTTGTAGTGGGACGTTGCTGTAGTGGGACGTTGCTGTAGTGGGACGTTGCTGTAGTGGGACGTTGCTGTAATGGGACATTGCTGTAGTGGGACATTGCTGTAGCGGGACGTTGCTGTAATGGGACGTTGCTGTAATGGGACGTTGCTGTAATGGGACGTTGCTGTAGTGGGACGTTGCTGTAGCGGGACGTTGCTGTAGCGGGACGTTGCTGTAATGGGACGTTGCTGTAATGGGACGTTGCTGTAGTGGGGACATTGCTGTAGCGGGACATTGCTGTAGTGGGACATTGCTGTAGCGGGACGTTGCTGTAATGGGACGTTGCTGTAGCGGGACATTGCTGTAGCGGGACATTGCTGTAGCGGGACATTGCTGTAGCGGGACATTGCTGTAGTGGGACATTGCTGTAGTGGGACATTGCTGTAGCGGGACATTGCTGTAATGGGACATTGCTGTAGCGGGACATTGCTGTAGTGGGACATTGCTGTAGCGGGACATTGCTGTAGTGGGACGTTGCTGTAGTGGGACGTTGCTGTAGTGGGACGTTGCTGTAGTGGGACGTTGCTGTAGTGGGACGTTGCTGTAGTGGGACATTGCTGTAGCGGGACATTGCTGTAATGGGACGTTGCTGTAATGGGACGTTGCTGTAATGGGACGTTGCTGTAATGGGACTTTGCTGTAATGGGACGTTGCTGTAGTGGGACATTGCTGTAGCGGGACATTGCTGTAGTGGGACGTTGCTGTAGCGGGACATTGCTGTAGTGGGACATTGCTGTAGTGGGACGTTGCTGTAGCGGGACGTTGCTGTAGTGGGACATTGCTGTAGCGGGACGTTGCTGTAATGGGACGTTGCTGTAATGGGACGTTGCTGTAGTGGGACGTTGCTGTAGTGGGACGTTGCTGTAGCGGGACATTGCTGTAGTGGGACATTGCTGTAGTGGGACGTTGCTGTAGCGGGACGTTGCTGTAGCGGGACATTGCTGTAGTGGGACGTTGCTGTAATGGGACATTGCTGTAATGGGACATTGCTGTAGCGGGACATTGCTGTAGCGGGGGACATTGCTGTAGTGGGACGTTGCTGTAGTGGGACGTTGCTGTAGTGGGACGTTGCTGTAGCGGGACATTGCTGTAGTGGGACGTTGCTGTAGTGGGACATTGCTGTAGTGGGACGTTGCTGTAGTGGGACATTGCTGTAATGGGACATTGCTGTAGCGGGACATTGCTGTAGTGGGACGTTGCTGTAATGGGACGTTGCTGTAGTGGACGTTGCTGTAGTGGGACGTTGCTGTAGTGGGACATTGCTGTAGTGGGACGTTGCTGTAGTGGGACATTGCTGTAATGGGACATTGCTGTAGCGGGACATTGCTGTAGTGGGACGTTGCTGTAATGGGACGTTGCTGTAGTGGGACGTTGCTGTAGTGGGACGTTGCTGTAGTGGGACGTTGCTGTGCTGTAGTGGAATGTCCTCACACTGTGATGGTACTGCAGCTGACGTTGCCACAGTGGAAGGTCACAGCTGAAGATGCAGCTGCAGTGGGGTGATACTGGGATGAGATGTCCCTCTAGTGGAATGTCACTGTCACAGGAAGTCGCCGAAGCGGGGATTTCGCTGCACTGGATGCCGTTCCACTGAACTTGCTAAAGTGGACTTCGTGCTGACGGGTTTCACGACAGCCGGATGCCAACTGACAGATGAACGTGGATTGAAACTCCGTGAGAAGTCTTTCTCTGGAACACAGGGGGAGGCCAAAGAAAAGCGGATCTGATCTGGTTGTCGCCACCAGACTGCTGACACAGACAGAAGTATCACCTTCAATTCCGCTGTGCTGTGCACTACAGTCTTCCTCACTTGAAGGAAGCCTTTGACTGGTCTGGAACGAGGAGGGTTTGTGGGAGGGCACGAAGGACGGCAACATTGGCAATGACTTCATTCACATCACTACAGCGCTGTGCGAGGATGCAAGCAGCAGTTCTCACCCAAGGCTTACTCTCTGAACTATCACGACTGCGCCAAGGCTGTGTCTCCTCGATCTCTGTCTGACACCTTTCTGCTAAGTAGAATGCAGAAGAACTCAGTAGCTCTTCAAGATTTCTATGTCCATCAGAACGTGGCAATTTTTGCAATCTTCGCTTTGCTGATGGCATCCCACTTCAGGCAGGAAAGAAAACAGGAGCCCTCCACCGTACAGGCACAATATAGAAACAATGAACAGGAGGCTGAACAGACCGGTCCTGACAGAGGTGGATCGCTTCAATGTATATGGAGTCCACTGTAATCAAAGATGATATCTTAACCAAAAAAAAGTTCAAGACAGGGATTGGTTTGGTTACAGCAAACCTGACAAGATTCAACGTGATCCAAAAAAAAAAAGGTCTATCCACAGGGAAAGTCCCACTGACAGTGGGAAAGACTGCAACTCGGAACCCTCTTCAGAAGATAGGTAAGACCACGTGGCGGACTCTTGGCTGTGTCTTGGGTTGTACGGGTTTCACCTTGTCAGTGAAATAGCAAGTCGGACTACGGGATGCGCGCAGCAGTTTGTTGGTCGGTTCTGCGTTGATGGAATACGAGCTGATACATCTACGGGGACCCTTGCATGGAGCTTCTGTTGTGTCGCATCTTGTGGCCATCGCACATTGACACCTGCCTGGGTGCAGTTATGTCCCTTGGAGTGCCCTGTGCGCACCTGCCCCCTACGTCAATACAACGAGAGCTTCCAAGGGTGGTCCAGCTTTGCCCTGACTGGCTGGTCTGGCAGCTGAGTACAGTACTTCTCTGGGTCCCACTGGTTCCTTCAGGTGTACTTTTTTCCTTGTCTACCTTCTGGTCGAACCTGAGGAAAGGCCCAGTATGCTGACGACGTCTTCGACGGACAAAGTGTGCATGGCTGTAGACAAAGAGCTGTGGCGATGCCTGACACGGTAAATGTCCGTCCTTGCACCCCCTCGACCTGCCGGCATGATGTTACCCCCAGCCGGTGAAGCAGGCAATGTAATTATTAACACCTGACATGCTCTTCTATGGGAAAGAAAGTCTGAGCACACACATGTAAAACATGGCAGTGAGACCGAATTTCTTTTCTGCTGACGACTCCAGCATCCAAAATTTAAATGCCAAGGTAGGAGAGGTATATTCCACATTAGCAAATATTTGAAAGCTTGTCTCTCTCTCTCTCTCTCTCTCTCTCTCTCTCTCTCTCTCTCTGACCTAGGGATTCTTCTCATGCAAGACTCACGTGTGGATTCAAATGGGGTAAGACGGAGTGGTAGTGGTGGTAGGTTCAGGAGTGGGCGGATTCTCGCAGGGGAATTCTGAAAAAAAAGAAAGAAATCCACCACCTTCTTCAGAAATAACAAAAAACAAATATATAAACCATTATCACCTCGATCACCACCACCTTTCCTACTCATAATGACAATAAACAATCATTTGAAAAAAAGACAAATTCTTCATCATAGACATAATGTGATTTCCTTCTTTTTTTTAACGGATGTAATTTTTTATCGTTATAATGATCTCCCCCTTATCTACTCATCCCATTTCTCTCTCTCTCTCTCTCTCTCTCTCTCTCTCTCTCTCTCTCTCTCTCTCTCTCTCTCTGAGAAACGTAGACAATTATCACTTTTTTTCATAAAAAAGCAAAAAAAAAAACACACATACTTCACAACTTCTGACACATAAAAGACTATGGTAAAAATCTTTCAACAACAACAAAACAGCTCTCAACAAGATTCTAACTGTGATAGACAGAGACGAGGTGCTATGTTGCTTATAGCCCAGCCGATAGCAAAGGGCCATATCAAAGCTGTTACTTCGTTGAAGTCAGCGCTCGAAATGTATTAAACAAAGCGCCCGCACACATTCACTAAAACATATTTTCTGAAACACTTCAGAATTTCGTTAACATCTCTCATCTTAGATCAGATGAAACTGTTGACCTCTTTTAGAAACTCAAAAATCACGTCAGGGTGGACATCTGTGAATAAGATTTTCATGGAGTCTGCTGTGCAGTGTTTATGTCTGACATCATGTAAGACCCAACACTGTACAAGAAAGTGTTTTATTGTGAGTGGTACATCACGTGGAATGTACCACGGAGCTTCTTCGCCTTTTAAAAGATAAGAATGGATGTAAAAAAAAAAAAAAAGGGGGGGGGGGGGGGATTTGAAACAAGACTGCTCTGGTCAAAATAGAAATAAACTATCAGCTTTCAAAGTTGCGGAATATATTTACACATGTCCTGTATCTAAGGCAGCAAGGTCTTTATCTGCTTAGGGGATGAAATGCACACATCCAGGATCCTAATACGATCTCTTAAATGTCCTCATTTGACCTTTCCTTTTTTTTCTCCGTTCCGTAAGTGTCCCAAGTTTGAAAATGATTTCCTGTTTCAGGTGGATCATATGGCTCATTACAAACCAATAAAACACCGCTCATATACGAAACGTTAACGTTTCTTTCTGTCTCAATCTCTGTGCCACTTCAGTGGCATAGCACCTAAACCGTTCATTCCGCCCCCCCCCCCCCCTCCATCCACTGCTACAGCCTGGCGTGTCCCGCCATTGCCTCGGAAAATCATATTAACTCCAGTGCCCTTAATAAAACAGCAGTCACGTGACACATTTTTAACAGCACCTAGCTGGAAAATGCTTCTCAGCTACTGGGGCCGATCACATCAATTGAAACAGCAGTCTGTCTTATCCGAGGTGCCATTGGCACAGTATTGTACTCACTGATCACACGTTTGTTCTGGAAGGTCAGGGGAGAAAGAAGACTGATGAGAGATTGAATCCGTTTTTCAAATACTCCGTATCATAATCTTTTTCAAGTAAATTGAATTATAATTCATTTATACCGAACAATACCGGTACAGGTGTCAGATCACACACACACACACACACACACACACACACACACACACACACACACACACACACACACACACACACGCACACACACATGCACACACACACGCACGCACACACACACACACACACACACACTCACGTCCTACACACTCACCAAACGTAAAGGTGACCTTGCTGTCACTGCCAGTGGCGGCGAAGATGTAGTTGACGTCGATGGGGTCGGAGGACTTGTACGACATGAACGCGGGCTTGTTCTCCATCTCCTCACTGCCGGACGTCTTCTGCCTCTCGCCCACCTGCACCAACCCGCCCTTCCAGCTGATCCAGAAGTACTTCTTCTTCGACTTTTCCAGGGGTTTGTGCGAGTGCGAGGCTTCCTCCGAGCCGTCCATGGAGGCGCGGATGGAGGATTTGGTGTTGGAGTCCTGGCCCAGCACGATGAGGTAGGCGTCGCTGCGGTCCTTGTCCTTGCTCAGCGCCACGTGGGCGTCCATGATGCCTTGCACGTTGAACACGATGCTGGTCAGCGAGTCCACCGTGGCAAACTTGGGCTTGGTCTTCACCTCCTTGTAGTCGTCCTTCACGCTGCTCTTCACTCGCCTCTTGGCGATCTTGCACGGCGCTGGGGGACAAAGGCAGCACGTCTTCATTCCACAGTAACGGCAAACGCCCAGCACTGGGACACAACACGTGCGTGCTAATGCCGCTCTCGGGGCTGTTGAAAATGACTATCGAGACGGACGCTCTTTTCTGGGGCACCGCCTTCGTTTCACGCGGACAGAGGTCACAATTCAACCCTATAAAGATACTGACCCTGACCAGCCGCGTGGCGAAGTGGTTAGCGTCGCGGACTCCCGGCTGGGAGGTCGTGGGTTCGAATCCCATCAGAAGTCATGTGGGTTTTTCTGCCCCGACCGGCTCCTACCCAGAGTTGAGTTTGCTGCGGACTCAGTTGGGAAGACTGGGACCACACAGTCGAGTTTCATCCACTTAATGGATGCGTTTCTGAGAGTGTTGCTCAAATTTGCTGACCAACACTGCAGGTGTCTGTATCTCTCGGGCCTGGTTGACGCCGGGATATATTATGAAAGGAAGCGTAGAGTACAGCCCTGTCATGTAGTCTCAGACCGAAGTGGAAATCCGTAGCATCATCATAATCAACCTCATTCTCATCGATCAGCATTAAAAAAAAAAAAAAAGTCTCAAATTCTGTGGCCCTTCATGCTCTGCTCTCATGGTGACCTCAGTTTCGATGTCCTCTCCACGTCTGTGGCCTTGGTTTGGTTCCGTCGGGGTCACCGGTATCGGCGGTCCATGGGGGCCTGTCGTTGGACGGACGTGGTGGCGCCCTCCGGAGGGAGAGCTCACTCACGCCGGCTCCGCGACTAAGCAATTATTGTCGTTAGTAGGGGGCTTAGTAGGTGGTGTCCTGCGTATGTTAGATCAGAACAGGCGCCACTGAACACCACTGAAGTGACTCGGCAGCAGTGCAGTGTCTCCTCCGGTGGGTGGCCTCTTGACGACTTGACATTGACTGCTGCCTGTGGATTGCCGGTGCCGGAGCTGCGGCGGGGCCGACGGCCGTGGCTGTGGACAGGGTGTCGGAATGAGCGGCGTGGGTGCACTGCCTCTGAGGTGGCGCAGAGGTTGGGACAGCAAAAAAAAAAAAAAAAAAAGAAAGAAAAAAAAAAAAAAGATACTGACCCTGCACATGAGCTAATGGATACTGACCCTACAGAACCATCCAGAAGATCCTGAGCGTACGAATAACTCTGATAGACAAGGCAAGACAGATGTGTTCAGATGACCATATCAGGTCTGTCACCGATGAAACAGAACCTATAGACCTGTTGACGCTGTCTCGACAAAAAAACAAGCATGAAGAAACAGGAACTATACAGACTTTGTCCTTGTACGAACAACTGTTTAGACACTGACCACTATTAGTCTTGTAGATACTAACCCTAGGAACAAACCTATAGACACTGACCCAACACTGACTCAACATTATTGACCTCACAACCTTGTCAAGACTGATTCTATTTACAAACTTGTAGATACTGACCCTACGAACAGCCCTGTGCACACTGACCCAAGAAACAACCATACAATCACTGACCTCACGGATCCTGCAAACCACCATGTAGATACTGACACCACAAGCATCCCCGTAGTCAGAGATCCCGCAGACCGTACAGTAGATCCTGATCTTACGAACCATCCTTCACATACTGAGACTGTAAACAAGCATGCCTATACTGACCCTAAAAACATGTAGCAACAAACCCTGCAATCTACCCTGTCGGACATTGGCCTTCCACCCCGTGGGTACGACCCTAGAAACCACCCTGAAGATACTGACCCTAAAACAACCCTACAGATAATGAACCAACAAATCGCTCTGTGGCTGCTGAACCTACGAACCATCCCCTAGATATCTGACCTTGCAAAGAATATGGATACTCAACCTTCAACAAACCCATTTATTCCTACTTCTTTGTCTGCAGAACACCTGTGATAAATAATTACATTCCACAGAAAATGGATACATTGTTTGAACAGATAGCACAGAAAGGAGCCAAGAAAGAACCGACTGGGAAGAGAAAGAGAAAATGAGGAAAATGTGAAGCATGTAGTAATTTTGTGGATAGGGTCAGCAGCGAATCTGGCAACAATAGCCGACCTGTTTTGGTGGTTTATCAGTTTGGTGTGGTGCTTCATTCATTGCTTGTCTTCTTTTTGCCATTGAAACATGGGTGCCAAGAATGATAAAGCAAGCACTTATACATGCAGGTTCCCTAGCAAGCAAAGCCATTTAAGCGCATATTCAGTCGAACACACACACACACACACACACACACACACACACACACACACACACACACACACACACATACAAAAACACCCTACACACACACCTACACACCCATACCCACACACACATACACACACACCCTACACACACACACACACACACACACACACACACACACACACACACACACACACACACACACACACACGTGCGCGTGCACACTAGCGGTGGTTATCAAATATGCGAATATAGATTTGGTTAAAAAATATGACAGCATCAAATATCAAGAGAGAGAGAGAGAGAGAGAGAGAGAGAGAGAGAGAGAGAGAGAGAGAGAGAGAGAGAGAGAGAGAGAGAAACAGCTTGGGGAAAATTTGGAGAGATTGCTAAAATCAAAATGCTTTCCATGTACAAACTTTACATTTGGTGAGAAAGTGATACGTTTTGGATATGATGAAATCATATCTACAGACTCGGTTTTAGATTTGATCATTCTTTAGGGAAAACAGTGTATCTATAAATGTAAATTTGACCACTGTGTTGCTGATATAGTCTCCTTCCAGAGGTACCTACTTTCACGTTATAAAATCGAAAAATACAATGCAGATATAATTGGAATGGACATGTTCTTAAAACAAGATGGTTACCATATTTACCACTATAGAAAACGGCATGAGAAGAAAAAAAAAAAAAAAGGGGGGGTTGGGGGGCTTGGGGGGAGAAGGAAAAAGATGACAGAAATAAGAAAATTATAATTATGTTAAGTGATATTTCTCCCTGTAAATGTTGCATTGATAAAACAATACTCTGGGTTGGATTCATCAACGATTACAGTGTTTAGAGTGCATTGACAATTATGAACATACATGTATACAAATGTCTTTATTCTTGCTGATGTTGCTGTTTACATCTATGTATTGATCGATAGCTGTTCGTTACATAGATGTACGTGTACGTGTATCTGTGTGTGTGTGTGTGTGTGTGTGTGTGTGTGTGTGTGTGTGTGTGTGTGTGTGTGTGTGTGTGTTTTTTTTTTCCTTTGTGTATGTTTGGTAAAAAAAAAAATCACTTTTTTTTTGTACAAATGTTATGTTTTTGTCCGTTGATTAAAAGGAATTTTTAAAAAAAGTTTGAAAAAAAAATAAAAGAGAGAGAGAGAGAGAGAGAGAGAGAGAGAGAGAGAGAGAGAGAGAGAGAGAGAGAGATAGAGGGAGACAGAGAGACAGAGACAGAGACACGCAGGAAATAACTGGAGAGACAATTATTCACCGTTTGGTGGCGGTGTTGGTGCAGCTGTGGTAGGTTCTGGTGTAGTGGGCGCTGGTGTTGGCTCTGGTGTTGGTTCTGGTGTAGCGGGCGCTGGTGTTGGCTCTGGTGTTGGTTCTGGTGTTGGCTCTGGTGTTGTAGGCGCTGGTGTTGGTTCTGGTGTTGGTTCTGGTGTAGGTTCTGGTGTTGTGGGCGCTGGTGTTGGTTCTGGTGTCGGCTCTGGTGTTGGTTCTGGTGTTGGCTCTGGTGTTGGTTCTGGTGTTGGCTCTGGTGTCGTAGGCGCTGGTGTTGGCTCTGTGGTGTTGGTTCTGGTGTTGTAGGCACTGGAGTTGGTTCTGGTGTTGGCTCTGGTGTTGTAGGCGCTGGTGGTGTTGGGCTCTGGTGTTGGTTCTGGTGTTGTAGGCGGCGCTGGTGTTGGTTCTGGTGTAGTTGGCACTGGCGTAGTCGTCGGGATTTCTTTAAACCGGAAAACAACAAAAGTTGCGGTCCGTTGTGTATCTGAGAATCTGACTTCCTGACTCTCTTTGTGAATCAATTAAAACAATGTGTTTAGCTATGGAACCAGTTTTACGGCCACACACGCTGAGGCATTTGAGTGTGGGTTTCTATGTCTTAGGCTGGGCGGCAAGGAACTGATGGGGAAGTGCGTATGTGCGTGCGTGCGTGCGTGCGTGTGTGTGTGTGTGTGTGTGAGGGCAGGGGAGGGAGGGAGGGAGCACAGAGCGATGCAGTGAATGCTGGTGCTCAATTATGTGTTCAGGACCATGCCTATCGTTGATGCCCAGATATGAAATTGTCATTAACTAGGACATCTTCCCTTCTGCGTAGACTGTCACTCAGGGAGAAGCATGTAACATCTCTTTTTTCAGATCAGCTGATCTGAAATGTCCCACACAAGCAAGAGGTGACCCTCCCACGCTTTGACGGGTACGGATGCATATCAAAATAAATGACAATTCTCTTGTGGAGACAAGCTGGAAAGGGCGCTGAAATACTCAGACTGGCATGATTTTCTATGCGTTGTCTATATCCCTGCACATTTAACTGTGTCTATCCTTCACTCTCTAACCTTACTCCCCACACGCACACACTAACACATACGCTGACATGAATATATGTCTCAGAGGAACAAGCATATCTGTAAGGTAAAGTATTGATGCGTGAGCCACAAGTCAGGTGCATCAGCCAAAGGTAAATGCTAGAACCAAACCACGCACCACCAACCTCCCCCCCCCCCACACACACAGAGGTTCTAGTGTACCTGGCTCTGGTGTGGTGGATTCTATTGTAGTTGGTTTTAGTGATGTTGACTCTGGTGTGGTGAATTCTATTGTAGTTGGTTTTAGTGATGTTTGGCTCTGGTGTGGTGGATTCTATTGTAGTTGGTTTTAGTGATGTTGGCTCTGGTGTGGTGGATTTTGCTGTGGTCGGCTCTGGTGTGGTGGGTTCTTGTGTGGTGAGCTCTGGTGTACTTGGTTCTGGTGTGGTGGGTTCTGCTGTGGCAGACTCTGTTATCTGTGGTATGGTGGGCTGTGGTGTCGTTGGTTGTGGTGTCGTTGGTTGTGATGTGGTGGGTGTGGTGTGTGTGGTTGTTGTGTTGTTGGTTGTGGTGTCGTTGGTTGTGGTGTGGTGGGTTGTGGTGTGTGTGGGGTGTGGCGTCGTTGGTTGTGGTGTTGTTGGTGGTGTGGTGTCGATGGTTGTGGTGTGGTGGGTTGTGATGCCGTTGGTTGTGGTGTCGTGTGGTGTGTGGTGTGGTGGGTGTGGTGGTGTCGTTGGTTGTGGTGTCGTTGGTTGTGGTGTGGTGGGTTGTGGTGTGGTGGGGTGTGGTGTGTTGTTGGTTGTGGTGTCGTTGGTGTGGTGTGGTGGGATGGGGGTGTCGGTGGTTGTGGTGTTGTTGGTTGTGGTGTCGATGGTTGTGGTGTGGTGGGTTGTGGTGTCGTTGGTTGTGGTGTCGTTGGTTGTGGTGTCGTTGGTTGTGGTGTGGTGGGTTGTGGTTTGGTGGGTTGTGGTGTCGTTGGTTGTGATGTTGTTGGTTGTGGTTTGGTGGGTTGTTGTGTCGTTGACTGCAGTGTCGTTGGTTGTAGTGTAGTGGGTTGTGGTGTGGTGGGTTGTGGTGTTGTGGGTTGTGGTGTCGTGGGTTGTGGTGTCGTGGGTTGTGGTGTGGGTTCATTTCTTGTAGCTTCTGATGTGACGGGAGCTGGTGTTGTTGGTTCTGGTGTAGTAGGTTCTGGTGTAGCAGGTTCCGGTGTAGCAGGTTCTGGTGTAGTAGGTTCTGGTGTAGTAGGTTCCGGTGTTTTAGGTTCTGATGTAGTAGGTTCTGGTGTAGTAGGTTCCGGTGTAGTGGGTTCCGGTGTAGTGGCTTCTGGTGTTGTAGGTTCTGGTGTTGTAGGTTCCGGTGTAGTAGGTTCTGGTGTAGTAGGTTCCGGTGTAGTAGGTTCTGGTGTAGTAGGTTCCGGTGTAGTAGGTTCTGGTGTAGTAGGTTCCGGTGTAGTAGGTTTCTGGTGTTGTAGGTTCCGGTGTAGTAGGTTCTGGTGTAGTAGGTTCCGGTGTAGTAGGTTCCGGTGTTGTAGGTTCTGGTGTTGTAGGTTCTGACTTAGTAGGTTCTGGTGTAGTAGTTTCTGGTGTTGTAGGTTCCGGTGTAGTGGGTTCTGGCGTTGTAGGTTCCGGTGTAGTAGGTTCTGGTGTTGTAGGTTCTGGTGTTGTAGGTTCCGTGTGTAGTGGGTTTCTGGCGTTGTAGGTTCCGGTGTAGTAGGTTCTGGTGTTGTAGGTTCCGGTGTAGTAGGTTCTGGTTGTAGTAGGTTCCGGTGTAGTAGGTTCTGGTGTAATAGGTTGTGGTGTAGTAGTTTCTGGTGTTGTGGTTTCTGGCGTTGTTGGTGTTTCTTAAAAGTGTGAGAGAAAAACCGTTGGTTGGTTTAAAACAAATCTTTAATCACAGGTACGTACAATAGTTACACAATGCAAAGTGAGCAGCAACAAGCTGAATGCTTATAATGTGCTCTACAAAATGACAATACAAACCGTTGGTTCACCTTTCAAAAGGGAGTTTTCCTTTACATCCACGTCAGAAGAAGAAGAAAGTCAAGTTTGTGATAAACTGAGAATAAACTAATCAACGAGTTGTTTTGTATTGGAAACAGCATTATAGGTTATTAATGTGTATATATATATATCCGCACTTTTAATCGTAAACACCTCCGGGACTTTAATCATAAACACCCTCTGAAAAGAAACTGATTTCTTGATTTCATTCTAGACAAGTCTTTGTTGCCCAAAAAATTCACTACTAAATGCACCATTTTGTTTGTTTGTTTGTTTTTCCCCAAAAAAAAAAAATGGTACCACTGTCAAACTTTTTGGAAACTTTTCTCGCATGCTTGGGCCAAAATCAGACCAAGGCAGTTGTTCTTAAAACTCCCTACTCCTGTGAAGTGGATGCCTATCCAATACAGTAGACGCCTCAGGTTTCCTATCCCGTACTGTCCAGCCTAAAGTTTCCTATCCCGTACAGTCCAGCCTAAAGTTTCCCTATCCCGTACAGTCGAGCCTAAAGTTTCCTATCCCATGCAGTCCACTCCTCAAGTTTCCTTATCCTCGTAATGTGCATGTCTCAAGTTTTCTATCCCATGAAGTGCATGTCTAAACTTTCCCATCCCCATGAAGTGCATGTCTAAACTTTCCCATCCCCATGAAGTGCATGTCTAAAATTTTACTATCTCTATGAAGTGCATGTTTTATGTTTTTCCTATCCCTATGAAGTGCATGTCTAAAGTTTCCTATCCCCATGAAGAGCATGTCTAAAGTGTCCTATCCCCATGAAGTGCATGTCTCAAGTTTCCTATCCCCATGAAGTGCATGTCTCAAGTTTCCTATCCCCATAAAGTGCATGTCTAAAGTGTCCTATCCCCATGAAGTGCATGTCTAAAGTTTCCCATTCCCATGAAGTGCATGTCTAAAGTTTCCTATCTTCATGAAGTGCATGTCTAAAGTTTCCCATCTCCATGAAGTGCATGTCTAAAGTTTCCTATCCACATGAAGTGCATGTATAAAGTTTCCTATCCCCATGAAGTGCATGTATAAAGTTTCCCATTCCCATGAAGTGCATGTCTCAAGTTTCCTATCCCCATGAAGTGCATGTCTCAAGTTTCCTATCCCCATGAAGTGCATGTCTCAAGTTTCCTATCCCCATGAAGTGCATGCCTTAAGTTTCCTATCCCCATGAAGTGCATGTCTGAAGTTTCCTATCCCCATGATGTGCATGTCTAAAGTTTCCCATTCCCATGAAGTGCATGTCTCAAGTTTCCTATCCACATGAAGTGCATGTCTAAAGTTTCCTATCCCCATGAAGTGCATGTCTAAAGTTTCCTATCCCCATGAAGTGCATGTCTAAAGTTTCCCATTCCCATGAAGTGCATGTCTAAAGTTTCCTATCCACATGAAGTGCATGTCTAAAGTTTTCTATCCCCATGAAGTGCATGTCTAAAGTTTCCTATCCCCATGAAACGCAAGTCTAAAGTTTCCTATCCACATGAAGTGCATGTCTAAAGTTTTCTATCCCCATGAAGCGCATGTCTAAAGTTTTCTATCCCCATGAAACGCAAGTCTAAAGTTTCCTATCCCCATGAAGTGCGTGTCTAAAGTTTCTTATCCTCACGAAGTACTGTCTAAAAACTTTCCTGTCTCCATGAAGTGCATGTCTAAAGTTTCCTATCCCCATGAAACGCAAGTCTAAAGTTTTCTATCCCCATGAAGTGCATGTCTAAAGTTTTCTATCCCCATGAAGTGCATGTCTCAAGTTTCCTATCCCAATGAAGTGCATGTCTAAAGTTTCCTATCCACATGAAGTGCATGTCTAAAGTTTCCTATCCACATGAAGTGCATGTCTAAAGTTTCCTATCCACATGAAGTGCATGTCTAAAGTTTCCTATCCACATGAAGTGCATGTCTAAAGTTTTCGATCCCCATGATCCCCATGAAGTGCGTGTCTAAAGTTTCCCATTCCCATGAAGTGCATGTCTAAAGTTTCCTATCCACATGAAGTGCATGTCTAAAGTTTCCTATCCACATGAAGTACTGTCTCAACTTTCCTGTTCCCATGAAGTGCGCGTCTAAACTTTCCTATATCCTCATGAACTGCATGTCTAAAGTGTCGTATCCACAAGAAGTGCACGCCTTCAATTTCGTTACCTGTGACATGCACGTCTTAAATGCTTCGTGTGAAGTGAACGCCAATGATTCTCTATTCGCGTGAAGAGCATGCCCGAAGTCCCGTGCCCCCCGTGAATGATGTTGCTGAACCTGTCTGTCTGCAGTAAGTACGTGCCTTGTCCTGTTTTCTGAGCGTGGCCCAAAGGGCCCCGTGCCCGCGAAGGGTGTGCACGACGTTACCTTGACAGACCATGATGCCCTGTTCGTCCGTGACGCATCGCTCATTGGACTGACAGTGGTGCGCGGTCTCATCCAGCTGCTCGTGATCGGAGCACGTCACCGTCTTGGTGCAGTTCTCTACCAGCTGCGAGTCCCCGATCTGCACAAAACCGGTATCCTTGTGGTGCTTTACTCTCCAAAGGCAAACAGAAAACAAAAACAATACAGAGAGAGAGAGAGAGAGAGAGAGAGAGAGAGAGAGAGAGAGAGAGAGAGAGCGAGAGAGAGCGAAAAGAGCGAAAAGATCATACATAAAACAATAAAAAGCATACTCTAAAACAACAACAGCAGCATGGAAACGTCAGTGCCATGCTTCGCAACGCACTTGACACATGAAATCAGATGTGGGAAATCGAAAATTTTTAACCGGAGCCGCCACAGGGTGAGTAAAAATGGTCCTGTTCGCCACTATGTCACAACAGAGTTGGCGGGTTGCCGCATCGCCATTTCCACCAATGAGATCAAAGAACTGTTGTTTGACAGACAAAAAAATTGTGACATTTTGAACAAATCTGTACAACACGCCAACAGTCAGTTTTCAGACTGTACTCAAGGCCTATACTGTTTAACGTACTTTTTTTTTTTAAGGGCTAAAGTCACTCAAAGTATTCCTTCATTAAGACACTTGTTGAATTGGGGGTGTCAGAGATTTTTGTTGTTGTTGTTGTTGTTGAAAAATCAATACATTTTCAGAGTTTTCAGGATAAACGGATTGATCAATATGTTCTAGCAAACAAATACAAAAGCATACTCCTGTACGTAATCGCAGGCGTGTGCACACACACACACACACACACACACACACACACACACACACACACACACACACACACACACACACACACACACACGGAGAACGCTTGCACTCCAAAGTCACCTGTAACGCGCGTATCACAACACCTACTTCTACATCACTCACTCCTACCCCCCCCCCCCCCCCCCATCACACACACACACACACACATACGCACCGCCATCACGCTGTCGTCATAGAGACAGCCGCAGTCCTCGGCCTTGACACAGCCTTCACCCCTGTCTGACGAAAGCCCTCTTTGCAGTAGCAGTTCTCCCGGCACTGGTCGATCTGCACGGCGTCCGGCAACAGACACGTCGGCTCCGAGTCAGGGCCACACACCTTAAACTCCTCGTTCTCGTTGCAGTCCTTCACTGTAGTGGAACACAAAGTACGTGAACGGACGGTTGGCGTCTTAAATTTTTTTTTTTTTTTTTATTAATTAATTGATTGATTTTTTTTTTTTTACCAGTTGCAACGTGAGCCCACTGCAGGTGGAAATCTAAACAAATCTTAAAAAGTGTTCGAAATATCTCCGCCGAAGCGACAAAGGCAAACGAATCACAAGACAAAACACGACGCGTTTCGACCTCTCAGGTCTTCTTCAGGCAAGACAAACAACACTCGGGATGACGAAAACGAAGAACGAGCCGTCACTTACCTTGTCCAGTTCGGCGCAAGAAGATGGGCGTTCATTTTCGTTATCCTGAATGTTTATCTTGCCTGAAGAAGACCTAAGAGGTCGAAACGCGTCGTGTTTTGTCTTGTGATTCGTTTGTCCTTGTTTCTTTAGCGGAGTTATTTCAAAAAAAAAAAATTAAGTTTTTTTTTTTTCGATCAAGCAGATATGTGTGACTCGGCACAGCGGATCTGGTTGTAAGCTGAAGTTTGGAAAACTCTGTGCGGGGTCTCCTGTGGTGAGCTGCCTCACGACGACCTCATCGCTGCCTGCAGAATTCCAGAGATGCTGCTGCAAAAGGACAGTTCTCGGTGTGGCTGTGTGTGTGGTTGGGGGGGGGGGGGGGGTGGGGCTGCGACGTACAGCACTGAGTAATGCAACCGAGTGGGCACAGAAGGCAGAAAAAAAACGAGAGATGGCATGGGGGGGGGGGGGGGGGGGGGGGGGGGGTGTAGGAAATGGGGGCGGAGGACAGGGAGGGTATAAAAAGTGGATAGATAAAGGACAGGTTTGGGGAAGCGCCGCTCTCGCGTTATTTATTTCCCTCTGATTACGCACTGGGCTTTAATTCAAACAGAAATGATTGTTTCATCCAGCTCCTATTTCTCGTTGCATGCTTTTGCTGAAAGGAGGGGTGGGGGAGGGCAAGGGTGGGTTGAACTGTGTGAGTGACACAACAGGTGAACGCCATACTATGCGTTCATTGATTGCGAGAAAGTTAACAGGGTTTGGCGATCGCCTTCCCGACACACACACACACACACACACACACACACACACACACACACACACACAACAATCTATCTGAAAAATGAAAAGGGATGCACACACAGACACATACACACAAACCCACGCGCGAGCGCTCACGCAGACATACACACACACACACATACACGCGCGCGCGCGCACGCAACACACACGCACACACACTGCATGCACTGGCACACACAAGGGCTCGACCCCACCCTTCCATGCACACACACACACACACACACACACACACACACACACACACACACACACACACACACACGCGCGCGCGCGCGCGCGCAGACTCATGCAAACAAACACATCCAATGATAGTAGTGGCGAAGACAAGTTAGGTAGGTACCTAAGGTCTGACCAGCGCGCTGGGCTAATATGTGCAAGTCTTAACTACGAAACCCTCGTCTTAACACATCTCATCTTAGTCATCATTCATTTATCCATAGCTGCAAGTCCTGCGCAGTGTGGTCTCCAACCAAATGTGGTGTAGCGCATATAGATTAGTCCACACGCACAGACATCTTCACAAAACTGAAACTGAAACTGGTCTGGGCAAGGCCCGGTACTTCGCTTTGGCCTCGTTATAAAAATGTATTAGTCTTCTTTACATATCTGGAAGTTCAAGCAGAAACTACGAAACTGATTTTTAAAAAAAAAATGATAAAACTCGGAATTTGACCCAAGCACGTACTGACTAGATTTGGGTGCTGCTTTAGATCCTAAGGCGGATCCATAATTATTTTCTCCTTAACCTTCTTCAATCTCGCGCGACTGGTGTGTAGGATTCGCTTGAAGGCAAGAGGACCTTTCAATCTTGGCGGAAGTCGACGCTCTGCCCCAAAGTGACCTTCCGGTTAACCCGTGACCTCAGATCAGAGGTCGGCTCCTCACCTTCGCACAGGCCGCTGGAGCGCCATTCGAAGCCGTCTCCCAGGATCTCCAGGCAGTCGGCCGCCATGACCTCGGCCACGTCACACACGGCCTTGCCCATGTCGTCCGTGTGGCACGCGTCGTACTCGCAGGACTTCTTGAAGTTCTCCAGGTCCGTGGCGTCCATTTTCTCCAGGCAGTTCTGCGTCTGCAACACGCGTGTGCTGGGCTATGACGGCGTTTACGTGTGGGATGTTTTTTTTGTGGTTCCGGCCAGCACTTGTGCAGAAATGAGCGTGCGATCAGCTTCAATGGGAGGACTAACTATACAGCCAGCACTTGTGCAGAAATGAGCGTGCGATCAGCTTCAGTGGGAGGACTAAACTATACAGCCAGCACGGACTGCAGCTCCGTCATGTAGTCCCAGACCAGAAAGCACCTCCACAGCAGCCTCGTGATTATCCTCAAGACTCGCCGATCACGATGAGGAAGGGATCACATTCTATAGCCCCTCATGCCACGCTGATCTGGCTCAGTACGCGCCGTCCTCTGTATGTTGGATCAAAACTCATGCTGCTGAACGCAAAGGAAGCGACTCAGCCGCATTGCAGCATGTCTTCCGACGGGTTGCCCTGTGGCGACTGCATAGTGACTGCTCCCTGTGATCCCGACTCTTCCTGTTTAATGGGCGACCCGGAATGAGCACACGGGAATAACACTAGTGCTAGGGCACAGTAAATATGATACAAACTATGTGAAAAGAAAGAAAAATCATGTCACGAACAAACTATGAATACAAAAAAAGATGGAATGTCAGAAACTGACACATTTGAATATTCAGAATACACTATGACATACATCAGGACGGAACTCAAAATCAAATCATACAGAGTTTTCCCCCCCGCATTTTATCCATTTGCAGCATTTTCTTACAGACTGCTAACAAAAGAAAAGACCGGCTCCAAATTGAAGATTATTGTTCTGTCCCATTGATACAGTAGGTATTCTAATGCAGTCACGTCAATTAAAAAGAAAAAAAGAAATTAGGAATACATGTGCATTCACAGCGCATCACTGTGTGAACATCAACAACTTACATCCTCTTCCAATGTGCAAACGACATATTTCAATATGAAAATGTTATTTTCTCTGTCCAGCCCTGCTCCTTTCTCTTCTCGCCTCTTTTGTGATGCGTCCTATTCTTGGCCCAGACTCGAAGTAGATGTATCAGTTCACGTTACTTATGTACAGCTACCACACACACACACACACACACACACACACACACACACACACACACGTGTGCGCGAGCGTGAGCGCACGTGCGTGAGTGTGTGTGCGTGCATGAGTGCGTGCGCGTGCGCGCTTGCTGCGTGCGTATGTGTGTGTGTGTGTATATGTGTGTGTGTGTATGTGTGTGTGTGTGTGTGTGTGTGTGTGTGTGTGTGTGTGTGTGTACATATATATCACACACAGATAGACAGAACAGATAGACAGATAGATAGATAGACAGATATATGGACAGACAGATACACAGATAAATAGACATGAAAAAGAAGATAAGACAGGCGAATAGATGTATTAGTCTTAAAATGCTGAATTTTTTAAAGGAGTTTTTCTTCATTTTCAAAGTTTTTGAAGGCGTTCAACACTGTCGTATTGCCTCAATGGAACTCCGGAGGGAGGACGGAGAGAGAGAGAGAGAGAGAGAGAGAGAGAGAGAGAGAGAGAGAGAGAGGGGGGGGGGACTAGGAACGTATGTCTTGCCACTTCAAAGCAAAACAAAACAAAAACAAAAAAAAAAAAAACTTAAGAATATGGGCGCTCTCCTCACAATGCATTACAAACTGTGAGGAATCGAGCGCACCCCCCCTCCTTCCCCCTCCCCCGCCCGTTCTCCCCCTCCCCACCTCACAATCGGCCAGACCCCCGTCTCCCCTCCCGCCCTCCTCACAACACTGTGACGATTCCCCGTTGAGAACGTTCTGACCCATCGCGTCATTCCTCTACCCCAACTCCCGCCGTCCCGGGTCCCAAATAAGTGGTTGCTCGTTCTTCGTTTGTCCTAAATGTTTTGTTTTTTTTTTTTTTGGCCATAAGAAGACCCGAGAGGTCGAAATGCGTTGCGTTTTGTCCTGTCATCTGTTTGTCTGTATTGTCTGGCGGAACTCATACCAAGTATTTTTTTTTTAATTTGTCCCCCCAAACCCCACCCCACCCCCCACCCCTTGCCAACAATGGGTGTGACTGGCCACACTGCGCGGCATCACGGGGAGGGGAAGGGGGGGGGGGGGGGGGGGGGGGGGGGAGAAAGGACGTCATCAGCCGACGCGAGCGACTCACGGAGAAGGGAGAAGACTCGTTGAAGAGGCGCTCGCACACTTGAGTGGCCTGGCTCATGGGGACGTTGCAGGTCTCGTTGACCGGGTCCGGGTCGCAGTCCACCGGGCAGGCGTCGGCGTCCGTGGTCCACGAGTTGCCGAACAGCACCTCGTTCGTCGTCTGAAAGCGGCCACCGTGCAGACTGTGCCGTTGTTTTGTTTGGTGGAGCTGGGGGTGGAGGGGTGTGTGGGTGTGTGGGTGTGTGGGTGTGGAGCAACAACTGGCGACAAATGTCCATGCCGGATGACATTTACCGTTGTAGTCAAGAGAGGCAGTGTTTAGGTGTCCCTGCTTCGTTTCAAACATGTGCCTTCGACGGCAGCATGCCTCTTTCGAGGAAAATGTCCACTAAGATATATGTTTTGTAACTTCTTTACACAGGAGAGAGAGAGAGAGAGAGAGAGAGAGAGAGTGTGTGTGTGTGTGTGTGTGTGTGTGTGTGAGAGAGAGAGAGAGAGAGAGAGAGAGAGAGAGAGACAGACAGACAGACAGACAGACAGACAGAAAGAGACAGACAGAAACGAGATTGACTGGTTGATTGACTGATCATTAATATTTAATACTCAAGGATGAAGATTTTAGGCCAAGCTAGTCTTACAATCTGTCCTTGTCATGCATACATGATCTCAAACACATATATCTTTCAAACTGACAATTCAATATACCAACACTATGATCTGCTTCTACAATGATAAGTAGACTATTCATAAACGTAATATAACATGGTGGGTAGTCAAACAGAAGGAAACAAACAAAGAAACATACAAACAAACAAACAAAACTACAAAGAGAGAGAGGTCGGAGGAAGGGAGGGGGGAGAGAATGGTAGGTAGGGGGAGGACAGGATGGATGGCACACAGAGTGGGAGAAGGGATGAGAGACTTAATGGCGTGGTTTACATGTTTAGATGGTGTATTCAAAGTATGGTTTACAGAGGATTTTGCGTATGGACGCTAATGATTTTAATCTAATAATCAAATCATCGAGACATAAGATATTCATGTAAGTGTTTCTTGAAAAGTTTTAACTTATTCGTATTTTGCAGACTAGGTAGAACTGAGTTGCAGATATATGGTCCTGAGTAAGCCAGGCTTGTGTTGTATTGATCAGTGCGTGACAGAGAGAGAGAGAGAGAGAGAGAGAGAGAGAGAGAGAGAGAGAGAGAGAGAGAGAGATTAGTCAGGGACAATCCAGTTAAGAGTCAGAGGCACCCATACGGACGAACTTGTACAGCACACTTCGATATTTTTCTTTCAGCCGGCTCGCTAAAGACACAGAATCCAAACCACTACGAACCCCCCTCCCCCCCCCCCCCCCCCCCGCCCCTCAACGCATTCCCTTACCTGAGTACCCTCAAGGGCTGGGCACTTGGGCCCAACGATCCAGTCGTCGGAGGGTTTGTTGTTGTAGTTGCCGCACAGTCCGCACGTGGAATTGCCCAAGCTGGTGGGTAAAATGACCGTCACCTGGTCGTTGCCGTCTGATATCACCTCCAGACCAAAGTCCGTGTACAGCTCCTGTCCGCAGCGTGGACAATCTTTTCTTTAGTCCATTTTGGTCACAGCAATGACATTGGATCGAACTGTGCTATGAAATGATACCACACACACACACACACACACTCATGCATACGCTTAAACGCACATCATGAACACACGCATGTGCTCGCGCACACACATGGGCCCGCGCCCACACATCCATACACATACACATGCGTGCATTCACTACACACACGTATAATGATAAAAATGGCACAACCAATACCAGCACGTTGGGCTAATGCGTACGTCAGACATATGCAAAGTCGTAGCCACGAGACCCTCTTCTTAAATTCTCTCATCTCAGTTATTAATTCATTTATCCATCAGCTTTAAATCATGCGCAGTGTGGTCTCAAAACTGAGCGGATGTAGCGTATATGGACCAGTCCGCACGCAGTGACGCCTCCTTGATGAAACTGAAACTGAAACCGATACCAACAACATAAAAAAACACCAAAAACCCAACAACAACAACACACAAACCACAAAGCAAACAAACTTTGTGAACTGACTCAAGAAAAGCGAAAACCTCACGGAGTATTTTGGTGAACGGATTGAAGAATGTGAACAAACAACAGAGTCACAAACTGGATACAGACGCGGTGGTAACCTCCACTGCAGCTTAAATCTTTGAGACTTAGCGCTATGGTTGAAATACGTTTCACTGAGAGAAGGTCTGGCTGCTGAGTGAGGCGACTGCAGGCGGGAATCTAAACAAATCTGAAAAGTTATTGATAAGGCACCGCCAAAAGAACGTAGACAAACGAATCACAAGATAACACACACGCGCCAAAACAACGTACACAAACGAATCACAAGATAACACACCGCCAAAAGAACGTAGACAAACGAATCACAAGATAACACACCGCCAAAAGAACGTAGACACAAACGAATCACAAGATAACGCACCGCCAAAAAAACGTACACAAACGAATCACAAGATAACGCACCGCCAAAAGAACATAGACAAACGAATCACAAGATAACGCACCGCCAAAAGAACGTAGACAAACGAATCACAAGATAACGCACCGCCAAAAGAACGTACACAAACGAATCACAATAACTTTTCAAATTTGTTTAACAGACAGGTTACTGTTATGGTTGTGCTGTCGTTCTGGCGAAAACTTGATTCAGCTGGTGCCAGTCGTGATATGTTGATTCAGTGTAATACATTTTACGAATGCTTTGTTCGCCATGCATAATGCTACCGCTTCTTGTATGCAGGTAAAGAGATACAGGTCACCGAGTTCTTTGCCTGTCCATCAAGCGTTAGACAGGGTTTGACTTTAAGCCCGTTGCTAATCCTTTTGTTCATACATGAAATATCCTTGGGGGTCATCAGTGACAGAGTCTACGGAATTCCGTTTCTGTCTAGTTTGGAGGAAATGTACCTTAAGTTTGCTGAAAGGTCTCTTAAATCGAAC
>JADBJO010000701.1:356359-361359 GCA_016801955.1 Conus betulinus | reverse complement strand
ACACACGTACACACACAACACACACACACACACACACACACACACACACACACACACACACACAGATCGAATCTCTTTAGTCATGCGCTTTAACAAAACAAAATAAACCCCACCTTCCGTGTTGCCATTAGAATCTAATAACGGTGAACTTGCCAGATAAGCGTTTGAATGCATGAATGCTCTTAATTAATGCATGACTTCCTCCACAAACTTACGAAACTCAAAGAACATGCACGTTACCATGCCTTCATTTTCAGTAAGAGTTTGTCAGCTGTACTGGCTGGAAACGCCCTGGAGACGGAGGAAATGGCTGACGGGAAGAGTCAAAAGTACCCTGCAGAAAAACACGAGCAATTTTGTCCCCCATCACCAACGTCAGTCAGGGAAAACGATCTTCCTGGTGTCTGGTTCGTCCCTGACACGTCCTTCTGCTGATCAGTGCACCACGTTCCCTCTCTCCCCACCCGCCCTCCTTCCCCCACCCTACCCCCAACGCTTGGGTCTACCAAAAGATGGCCCAATTATTATCTTTGTGTCCGCCAAGCACGGGGGTCTAGTTTGCTACGCCCTGCCACGTAGCGCGTGAACAGGCAGCACTGAACACCACGGAGCGTCGCCCCTGGCGGGCTGGCTCATCGTGACTGCTCCCTAGGAGCTGTGAGTGCCCAGGTTGCAAGAGGACGTCCTGGCTCTGTGTGTGTGTGTGTGTGTGTGTGTGTGTGTGTGGAAGTCGAATGAGTGCTGTGGAATAATCTCACCGAGAGAACATAGAAGGTGAGACATCGACGACAAACGGACAAAATTCGACAGAAAATGAATGCCAATGCAGCGAAACATGATTTTCATGTCTTTGTTACGTGTGTGTTGAAGGTGCAACGAACTCAGGACATAGTGAACCATACAAACCATCCACCATGATTACTCCGCCACAGAGCTTGACCGGAGTAGACAAACGATTATCAAGACGGCTGGTTTTCAAAGTGAGCCGACTGCAGCCGGAGAATGAAACCAACATAAAAGGTTTACCGTTCCCGTCGAACGAAAGAGACGGAACAAATGACAAGACAAAACATGACGCGTTTCGACCCCAATCATTAAGGAGTTTGGCTACAAGGAAGACACCTAGAGTGAAACAATTAATTACAGCAAACATTTTGGCATTTCGATCGGATCCTTTGCTCAACACGATCTCGTGAATAAGCCCACCTGTTGTTCAGATGAAACCTTGTCGCCCATGTGGCGTTCCGTCAGAGCCCAAATCTTGATGAATACCAATGCTGGTGAACAGCTACTCTTGCATGTTGACATTTTACAAAGATCACGATGGAGACCTTCTGATGCTAGCAGTACGCCGTAGTCACACGCCCTCAAGTGGGCAAATCCGCTTATAGTGCGCATTGGATGCGCATCTCTCGCGCGGTCGGATCGAGGGTGTTGAGAAGCACAGACCAGCGCTGCCCCATCTGTGGTCCAGTGATGCAGTAACCCGCTCTCTCTCTCTGGGCCAGTCACAACATGGCGATTGTGTTCATCCAGGCGGCAGACACTTTCAGGACGTAACACATGACACGTCACCTACACGTTTTATCCGTGGTACCTTTTGCTTTGTCGTTCACTGATGTTCCGACTCTGCGGCTCATCCACCTGTCTTTGTTCCAGCAAGTCTGACTGGTAACATGCCAGCCTTCTTCTGGTGATCCGGCGGACAGGTAGCCATGCTACAAATACTGTCCGGAGTGGAAACCACTGTTCATCATGCAGTCTCTGTTAACCCACGTGGCTTTTGTAACGGCTATTTTGGGGGTTACATTCAATCGTTTTTCGATGAATTTTTTTCTTTTCATCCGGAAGTGGCAAATTAAGGCAGGGCGGGAGAGAGGGGGGGGGGGGGGGGGGGGGGGGGGGGGGGGTGGGGGGGGGGGGGGGGGGGGGGGGGGGGGGGGGGGGGGGGGGTAGCGTCTTCAACATGCAGCTTGGTCTTATTTGCCTCAAGGATGTTGATAGATTAGTTCTCACTTTGTGATTTTAAGTCATGCTTTGTAAACAGCTATGACCGTGTTGTTGCTGTTGCTGTTGTTGCTGTTCCCTGTCTGTCATCCTGACTCGGTATCTCACATGTCCATGGTTTGTCATCAAACAGAAAGACCAAACTACTTACAAAGAGGGCCTGAGGTCGACAATAGTAATGATGATGATGACGATAAACAACAACAACGACGACAACAGCAACAACAACAATGATGATAATAATAATAATGAACATAACAAAATTATCATTAATGATAATAACATAATAATAATGATAATAATTATAACAAGAATAATGGTAATAATAATAACAACAACAACAACAACACAACAACAACAACAACAACGGTAGTAATAATAATAATAATAATAGTGGCAGTTTAAAACAGATTTATAAACAAATGTTTTTCACACTTTGTTTGGCGTACGAACGGTGATACATACATCAAACATTTAACGTCAAAACATCTTAGACATAGAAAACAGCACACACACACACACACACACACACACACACACACACACACGAAGCAAACTACTGCATATCTTCTAATTAGATATTGATACACTGGCAAGCCCTCCCACATACTTAGTGACCAGCACACGTCGCAAATCGAATGGTGTGTGTGTGTGTGTGACTGTGTGACTGTGTGTGTGTGTGTGTGACTGTGTGTGTTGCACAGTCCTCAACGCCGCCAGTAACTCACGTGCACAGTCGCCCTTCTGTCCAGACCCCCGGTAACCCTTCTTGCAGCGGCAGCGCGTGGGAGCCGTACGTGTTGTGACAGCTGGCATTCTCATCGCACGTGTGGCTCTCTTCCTTGCACTCGTTAATGTCTGTATTAAAAAGACAACAACAACAACAAACAACAACAGCACAGCGAATAAGAAAGACCTCTGAGAGATCGCAGACCTCCGCCAGGGGAGAAGGATTCCTCCATTGGCACCAAAACTGTATGATCCTCCTCCTCTTCCCTCCCTTCTCGCACCCCTCCCCCATCCTCCTCTCCTCAGTAAAAATGGTTGTTTAAAAACAAAAAAAAAAAACAAACCAAACACACACACACACACACACACACACACACACACACACACACACACACACACATACACACACACACACAACATGAGTGAAGAATTAAGTTGGTAGGTGAGCTTCCGTACCTTTACTTCACTCTTTTTTTTTTTTTTTTACCATTCTGTGAGGAAGTCGGTTTATGCGTAAAGTCCCCCCCCCTCCCCACCTGTAATGTAATAGTTGTTAGAGACTAGAATAAAAGTTACTTCTCATGCGTTAATTTAAACTGGAATATGGATTTTTTTTTTCCCGGAACTAACCATTTCTGTCCCTAAAGAGTGTTCAGATTCCGTGGAAATACAAGCTCTATAGATACTTATCACATCGCAAACTGTGAGTACACACTGTTCAGGTCCAAGGGGGAAAACGTAGTTATAATCTTGGTGATCCAATTCTGGATCTGCCGTTTCATCCGGATCCGATCCGCTAAAAAAAAAAAAAAAAAAAAAAAAAAAAACCCATACGGTCACACTCCTCCTTTCCATTAATTTTAGCCACAATCTGTTCCGTAGTCTGCGCAATCTTGCTGATAGACGGGATGATGAACCGACACTAAATAATGCAGGCAGATGAAAACACAAACCGTCTGGCCACATTAAGAAAAAAAAAAAAAAAAAAAAACAAAAAAACAAAAACAAGGTGGTCTTGAACTAACTTTCGAAAGCTTCCCTTTCAAACTACCCTATTTCATTTTATTCATTTACTTTATGTATTTATTATTTATCAGTATTATTTCTTTTAAAATTTATTTATTTATTCATCTACTTATTTATCTATTTATTCATTTATTTGTTTATTCATTTGTTCATTTATTTACCGATTTTAACTACCAAAGCTTCTCACTCAGTGTCTCCGGAAATACTTCCACACATCGGAAGAAGAAACAGGGAACTCCCTTCATATCCCCTCCTTCAATTCAAGAGCTTCTTCCTTCAAATTGTACAGCTGATTTACTCCGAGCCTATTGACATTGTGCGTGCTCCTTCAGCATCTGGAAACATTTTTCTCTGACATTGTCCAAGCTAAATTTACTCGAACTTGGCTCTTGAACAGGAATGAGCATGAAAAACAAAACAAAAAAAAAACCAACCACGAAAATCTGTTGCCCCATAGGAATGCCTTACCTTCGCACTTGAACTTTTCCCCGTTGGGGTGTCTGAACCCGGAGTGGCAGTTGCAGTGGTAGTGGTAGGACCCCGGCGTGTTGAAGCAATCAGAATTGTGATCCTCACACTCATTGGTCAGCGTACACTCATCGTCATCTGCATGCATTAGCGACGCCATTCAAACACGCGCAATCACTGTCATCTGCATGAACTGGCGATGCCACTGGCACGCGCAAGCATCGTCATCTGTATGTATTAGCTATGCTTTTCAAAAGGGCAATCATCGTCATCTGCACTATCAGCAATGCAACTGACATGTACAATCATTGCCATCTGTGTGCATTAGCATGAAACAAATACAAATAACCTCGATCAAGCTTGAAACATGCTTTTTTTGGGGATGTTTCCTTGTTTGTTCTGTGTACTCTGTGCTGTCATGTCTGCAAGGCGATTCGGTGTCGTAAGCTGCATTCCTTTGGCGTTATGTTTTCTTGTGGGAGCAAAAGTTGCCCTACTTGTTTGTTTGACAAGCTTTTAGTTCGATCATCACAACCACCACACACACAGGATCTTCACGTCAACGTCGAGTGGCAATTAGACGGAATGTGATAGTCTAGCAAAGAGGGGTGAAGAGAGTAGTTGGATCATGTGTGTGTGCATGTGTGAGTGTGTGTGTGTGTACACACACACACACACACACACACACACACACACACACACACCACACGCATCCAAACCCAAACAGCCACAAACACAACCCTCTTACCCCACCTTCCATCCCGTCCCCC
>JADBJO010000701.1:338859-351359 GCA_016801955.1 Conus betulinus | reverse complement strand
TGAACACGACCAGCAATAGGGATAGTACAAGGCTGGTATAGGCAGGATAAGAATACAGAGAAGAACACAGGAGAAAGAAAAAAAGAAGAGGAGGAGGAGAGACAAGGGCAGAAGAAGGGTCGATGAAGCAGGAAGAGAGAAGAAGAAACAAGGTTACAGGAGAAGGAGAAAGAGAAGACGAAACAAGAAGATTACAGGAGAAGGCGGAAGAAAAGAAGATACAAGAAGATTACAGGAGAAGGCGGAAGAGAAGAAGAAACAAGATTACAGAAGGCGAATGAGAAAAAGATACAAGAAGGTTATAGGAGAAGGAGGATGAGAAGAAGAAATTAGAAGATTACAGGAGAAGAATGAAGAGAAGAAGAAACAAGATTACAGGAGGAGGAAGAGAAGAAACAAGAAGATTACAGGAGAAGGAGAAAGAGAAGAAGAAACAAGATTACAGGAGAAGGAGGAAGAGAAGAAGAAACAAGTAGATTACAGGAGAAGGAGGAAGATAAGAAGAAACAAGAGGATTACAGGAGAAGGAGGAAGAGAAGAAGAAACAAGAAGATTACAGGAGAAGAAGGAAGAGAAGAAGAAATAAGAAGATTACAGGAGAAGAATGAAGAGAAGAAGAAACAAGATTACAGGAGAAGGAGGAAGAGAAGAAACAAGAAGGTTACAGGAGAAGGAGGAGAGAGAGAAGAAAACAAGATTACAGGAGAAGGAGGAGGAGAAGAAGAAGAAACAAGAAGATTACAGGAGAAGGAGGAAGAGAAAGAAGGAAACAGGAGAAGCATGAACAGAAGAAGGAGAAGCAAGGAGATGAGAGAGGGTGAAGAGGGACGAAGGAGAAGGTACGGGAGGACTATAGAGGGAAGAAGGAGAAACAAGGGTAGGAAAGCGGAAGAAAGAAGAAGAGGAGGAAGAGAAGAAGGAACCCCAGAAATGCTGGACAAGGACGAAAAAAAAGGACGAAGGGCAGGAGACTAGGACAGAAGAGAGGGAGAAAAGAATGAGCAAGAGAAGGAGAAGACACTGGAGGAATACACAGGGCGAAATAGGTGGACGAGATTTATTTGTAACAACTTTAGTCAACATTGTTCTATATTCCTACAATGGATGTAGGTTATCAGCATGGATTTTTCCTTGAACGCACGCGTCTTCGATAAACGTTACAAAGAAGGGGAAGGAAAGAAAGAAAGAAATGAAAGAGAAAAAAAGAGTAAAGAAGAAAATCCAACCGCGAGAGAGTGAAAGGGAAAGAAAGGACAGGGAGAAGAAATGACAGAATGACGGAAAGTATGAGTGTGTGTGTGTGTGTGTGTGTGTGTGTGTGTGTAGAAAAAATCCAACCGCGAGAGAGTGAAAGGGAAAAGAAAGGACAGGGAGAAGAAATGACAGAATGACGGAAAGTATGTGTGTGTGTGTGTGTGTGTGTGTGTGTGTGTGTGTGTGTGTGTGTGTGTGTGTGTGTGAGAGAGAGAGAGAGAGAGAGAGAGAGAGAGAGAGAGAGAGAGAGAGAGAGAGAGAGAGAGAAGGTGGGAACACAAAGAAAAAAGAAAAGGAAGTTTTGAAAAACGAAAGAAAGAAAAAAGAAGGAGAAAAAAAAAAAATGAAAGAGAGACAAAGACAGAAAAAAAGACAAAACGAAAGAAAAAAACAAAACGACGAAAACAAAAAAAGTAAAAAAAAAAAAAAGTAAAAAAAAAAAAAAAAAAGAAGGAAAGAAGAAAAGAAAAGAAGAGACATGAAAAAAAGAGAGAAAAGCACGAGAGAGAGAGAGAGAGAGAGAGAGAGAGAGAGAGAGAGAGAGAGAGAGAGAGAGAGAGAGAACCAGAAAGACAATACTGTAAAAGAGAAAGCCAGAAAAAAAAAAAACCACGGCAAACTAACGGATTTCAGGGTAGGTGGAGAAGTCGCAGTAGACGATGAAGGGGCGGACTTTGTCCGAGTCGGGACTGACGAGGAATTCTCCGCTCTTGGTGTAGTCAATGCCGTGCCTCTCCTTCCACGAGTGCGCTTCAACGCAGTCTTTGGGAACATCTGTTACAAACATCGAGGTTTTTTTTTTTTTTTAAATAAGAGTTTTCATTCATTCATTCGTCCGTCCGTCCGTCCGTTCGTTCGTTCATTCGTTCATTCATTCATTCACGTAATCTTTCGTCCGTCCGTTCATTTATCTGCCTATGGTCTCGTGCCCTTTTTGCCTTGCACCATCTTCGTCTGCTCCCTTGATCTGCTCGTTCATTTCCACTTTGCTTTGTTGCTCGTTCAGACCATTGGCACGCCAGTGAAGCAGTCCGCTGATCCATCCATCGTCACCGACACACGAATGAAATGTACAGAAAAAGGTGGGAGAAAGGTAGGATAGGAAGGGTGGGGTGGGGGGTGGGAGGTGGATCGAACTCTGGGAGGGATGATAATCTTTGTTCTCAAAGAGTTAACAGGCAAGCAAGTAGATGCTTTCTTCCATCCGGCCATCGTCCGCTCAGTGACTGAATAGGCCAGACATGACTGAATAGGCCAATATATGAGTGGTAGTATTAGCTATAGACCATGATTATTCATTGTATGATGGATTATAACAAGAACAGTAATTATTCATATTAAGTACGGAAACGAACAACCCCCCCAACACACACACACATACCCGCAGACACATAGATACACATACATACACTCCGAACAACATGATACCCCTTGTAGAGCGAGAATACAAGAAAACACTATGCATCAAGCACAGTACCATCGGCATCATATGAGGAAGACTGACCTCTGAGGTTCATGAGATAGTCATGATGACAGAGGAAGTGGTGGTGCCGAGGACGGGGACAGAGAGAGAGAGAGAGAGAGAGAGAGAGAGAGAGAGAGAGAGAGAGAGAGAGAGAGAGAGAGAGAGAGAGAGAGAGAGAGAGAGAGAGAGAGAGAGAGAGAGCGCATACACTTGTTATCATGATGAAAAACAAAACAAAAAAACAATTTAAGGAAAAAAAAGTGCGATATTTGAGCAGTATTCTAGCTCTGCTATTCGGAAATCATTTCTAGGGTAAAGGACCAGAATAATAAAAGACCCGTTTTAAACTGGCCAATTCTCCGTGTGGGTACCTGTTGAACATCTTGGAGTTATGCTCAATTCAGATTGAAAAGTATGTGAGACTAATCCAGGTACTTTCTTTTTTTTTTTTGCATGACTATTCCTCTCTTGATGGCAAACACTTCCTTTTTGTGGACGAAGTGTCTTATAATAATTCGTTTCTGTAAGACTCAGAGATTTCAGAACTGCTTGAAGGGCACATTTATAGGCACTGCTCAAAAGTGAACAGTAACTGACTGAAGAGAGCATGAACGCATGCACAAATGATTTTAAAGGCGTGGAAGTTCACAAATGGTTGAGCCTAGATGACTGATAGATTTCTCTGGATACTGTTTTGCATAGTGTTAGGACATCAGCAGTCCATGAATGATCACTGTCGATAATGATGCCTGAAATGTAATGACTGCTCACTTCTTCTTTAAATCTTTTGCCATAGATGTATACAGTTGTGAACTTTTGTTTATATTCTGCGTTCTGTGGCCGTTGTTGTGTGTTTGACGTTAATCTTATTAGGGTTAGAGACACGTGATTCACACTGCACGTTTGATTTGAGAGAAAGAGAGAGACAGGGAGGGACAGCCAGACAGAGGGTGGGGAGATGATGATGATGATGATGATGATGATGATGATGATGATGATGATGATGATGATGATGACGACGACGACGACGACGACGACGACGACGACGACGACGACGACGACGACGATGATGATGATGATGATGACGATGATGATGATATTAATGATTATGATGATATTGATGATGACGATGACGACGACGACGACGACGATGATAGTCTGATGATGATGGCGACGATGATGGCGATGATGCTAACGATGATGACGACGGTGATGATGTTCTAAGCTGCACGCGTCAAACGGCACTTATCACGACCAAGGCACGTGCAGCTAGCTACACTGGGGTACTGACCCACAGGGGTGGGAGCGCAGCGCACTTCCGTCACCGTGACTCTGCCGGAGCCCCCTGGAGCGACACTGACGTTGAAACCAGTGATGGGCATCGCTTCAGGGTCCGTGACGAAACCCTGCTCCACCATGGACCCTTGGCCGTTGCAGTTGCACTTGTAGCCCTCGGCTCTGCACGTGCCCAGCACATTGCACGCACAGCCCATGACAGTGGAGTTGTCCACTTTGCCGAAGCTGGTCAGTTTCTCGCCGTTGCCGTCAATGAGGAAGCTGTTGCTGTCCAGAGGGGTTTCCTCACACGCGTACTTGACCCCCTGCGTCACAATCCCTTAACCTGTGACACTATGTACTTGACCACCTGCATTGCATCACACACTACATATTTGACCCCCTGCGTCACACAGATCCCTTAACCTGTGACACTATGTACTTGACCACCTAAATCACACACTATGTACTTGACCACCTGCATCACACACATATATACTTGACCACCTGCATCACACACTATGTACTTGACCACCTAAATCACACACTATGTACTTGACCCCTGCATCACACACTATGTACTTGACCCGTGCATCACACACTATGTACTTGACCACTTGCATCACACAGATACCTTAACCTGTGAGACTATGTACCTGACCACCTGCATCACACACTATGTACTTGACCACCTCCATCACACACTATGTACTTGACCCCCTGCGCGACACAGATCCCTTAACTCGTGAGACTATGTACTTGATTCCTGCATTACACAGATCCCCATAACCCGTGAGACTATGTACTTGACTCCCTGAATCACACATATCCCTTAACCTGTGAGACTATGTGCTTGACCCCTGCATTACACAGATCCCTCAACCCGTGAGACTATGTACTTGATTCCCTGCATTACACAGATCCCCATAACCCGTGAGACTATGTACTTGATTCCCTGCATTACACAGATCCCTTAACCCGTCAGACCATGATCGTGGGGATTGTTGCTAGATGGAAGAGGGGCCTTACGTGACCCTTCTCACTCTCTCGCTCACCACCCATCGTCGACTTTTTCTTTGTGTGTTTATTCTGTTGTTGTTGTTGGTGGTGTTGGTCATTTCTGATTTTCTCGCAGTAGGAGCCCTCTAGGAGTTGAAGCCCGTGACGTCTGCCCTACCTTTCGTTTGTTCCAGCCGTTTGGCCCGTTACCGACCCACTTTTGTTGCGTCCTTTCTGTCTGTCAATCACTAGTCGTTCCTTCAAACTGAGACTTTCGTTTTTGACTATATATTTTTGAATGCCACAAGATCGGCTTAGATTTCAAAGTGTCAAGGGCTATTATCAAAACGGATTCCCAACAGAGACTCCTTCTTTTCAATGGTCTCTGTCTATCACTAGATTTACCCACGTGCAGACACTTTCTCCTTTGAAATCCTGTTTATCCACCACTATATTTACCCCTTGATAAAGGCACTCTCTTTTAAACTGTTCTTTAGTTGGGGGTGAGGTCTAGTTCTAGACTTGGTCTCCAAACACAAAATCTCTTTTTTTTTTTTTCAACTGACCCTACGTACAGTTGATTAGATTTCCAGAAAAAAAACTCTATTTTTAAAAAGTCTTTTGCTATCACTGTACTTATTTCTCAATGAAATCTCTCCTGTTATAGTTTCTTGAGTTTGTTCTGCAGTATACACAAGGGGCAAAAATCACGAAAATCAAGATTTCCGTGTTGTTTGTGACGGAGACAATGAACATGAATATCCGACTGAAAAGCCCAAACAGATCTTGTCATCGGCCATTTCTAATAGGTATCCAGTCTTGACACCAGAGCACTGCGAAGTGTAGAATGATTCACACGCATCAATCATGTCACCGTCATCGATATGCGGATCAACACATGAATAAATCATAGCGTGTTCCGTATTCCCTGATCTGACCAAATACATCTGATCCCACATTCACACAACTTACCTGTCGTCTTCATCACAGTCTGTCTTGTCCATTCAACCTATACGCCTCACAATTTGTATATTTCCTCATTCGCGTCAATCAATATTGATCAGAATTACCGCAAACATTTTGTTTCTCAATTCCGCTGGATACTTATTACTATTGTAGGCATGAGCGTGATTATCGTTCTACTGCAACAGCATGTCATCACTCTACACTTTTTTTTTCAAAAAAGTGTTTTTTTTTTTTTTTCACTAAGATTTTTAAAAGAGTCATGAAAAAGACTAATCATAAAAAGAATTTGAATAATGCATCAAAATATACAAAATCTCGGTCAAAATTAACGAAATTACAGTTTGATATTCACAAGTACAAGTCGCGGTCGTCCATACCAGTACAAATAATACGACAAAATATATTCGCGATTGTTACCGTAACTTTGCTCACTGATATGCAACTGTAGTTTCTCTCCCTGTAGCGGGTGGATCAAGTCCTGGATGAGAATCAGAGAACACATAACGATCGAATCGGACGTCGTCCGCACTGTCCACTTTGTCTGACTGCAGGTTTCGGAGCAGGCCCTCACGGTCCGCACTGTCCACTTTGTCTGACTGCAGGTTTCGGAGCAGGCCCTCACGGTCCGCACTGTCCACTTTGTCTGACTGCAGGTTTCGGAGCAGGCCCTCACGGTCCGCACTGTCCACTTTGTCTGACTGCAGGTTTCGAGCAGGCAGGCCCTCACTTTGTCTGACTCCGCCCTCACGGTCCGCACTGTTGTCTGACTGCAGGTTTCGGAGCAGGCCCTCACGGTCCGCACTGATTTCGCCAGCACCCCTGTTGTGCCGCAGGAAAGGCAGCTGTCGTGTGTGCAGCGATCCCCCGACTCGTCAGGCCGGCTCTCGCTCCTCTCCATGTTCCCCAGCGGGTCAGGCTTCGTCTTCAGCGGGTTCTGGTTGTTCTTTCTCCCTCAGCGCGGCTCTCTGCCCTCACAGCCCTCAGCTCACGCAGCGTGGATGCCTAGTCCCTGGACTGTTGTCGTCACCTCTCCCGTCCTGGTGCTCACTTCTTCCTGAGTGTTCTTCGGAATTCACATGGCGGTAGTGATTTAAGGGTTATGCAGCCGATTTAAGCTCTGAGTTGTGCGGATTGCTCGATCTGTCCAGAATACTCCTTATGAGAAGAAGAAGAAGATGAAGATGAAGATGAAGATGAAGATGAAGAAGAAGAAGAAGAAGAAGAAGAAAAGAAGAAAAAGAAGAAGAAGAAGAAGAAAAAGAAAAGAGAGGAGGAGGAAGGAAGAAGACGAAGAAGACTAATTAAGGATTATGCAACCGATTTAAGTTCTGCGTTGCGTGGATTGCTCAATCTGTCCAGATTTTTCTATGGGAAGAAGGCGTAGAAAAAGGATGAGAAGAAGAAGAAGAAAGAAGAAGAAGAAGAAGAAGAAGAAGAAGAAGAAGAAGAGAGAAGAGAGAGAGAGAGAGAGAGAGAGAGAGAGAGAGAGAGAGAGAGAGAGAGAGAGTGAGAGAGAGAGATAGGAAGGCTGGGGTTCAAGAAAATCACGCATGCAATGAGAACAGAGAGAGAGAGAGAGAGAGAGAGAGAGAGAGAGAGAGAGGGGGGGAGGGGGGAGGGGGGGGGGGGAATGCCGGGGTTCGAGAAAACCACGCAGGCAATGAGAACAAACACACAGAAACACAAACATAAGGATGAGAGACATGTCTGGACATACCAACCCAAAAGAAAAAATCCGCCCCCCCCCCCCCCCTTACAGAGAAAACGGGCTCGCCGCCACGGGAAAGACGGACAGACAAGTCGGATCATTACGGTGACGCTGAGCTGACACACAGGTAACCACACACTCATGCGTCCACAGACATGGAGACACCGACACAGCCACAGCCACCCGGGGAGCGGGCCACAGCCACCCGGGGAGCGGGCCACAGCTACCCGGGGAGCGGGCCACAGCCACCCGGGGAGCGGGCGTCCCTGACCTGCCAGCAGAACTCGGAGTTCTGCACGAGGGACTTGATCTGCTCCGGGGTGGCCGTGGGGTACTTGTTGGCGAAGGCGAAGTCCGCGCCGTCGTCCCCTCCCTCGCCACCCAGTGTTCCGTCCTTCCACTTGGGGCCAGGCGGTACCTGTTGCACCGACATTTGAATTATTGCAATGAGCATGTGAACAGCATCAACAACAATAAGAATGATAATGGTAACAAGAAGAACAACAAAAAAAAACAATAATAATAACGATAATAACAATAATGAGAATAACAATGATAATAATGATGATGATGATGATGATAATGATAACAATGATGATCATGACAATGATAATAATGAGAAGAAGAATAATATAATAATAACATTAATAATAATAATAACAACAGTAACAATAATCATAATGATGATAACAATAACAATAATAATAGTAATAACAATGACATTAAAAATAACAATAATAGTAATAATAATAATTGATGAGAAGAAGAAGAAGAACAGTAGCAACAACACAACAAAAAATAATAACAATAATAATGATGATGATGATGATCAGAAGAAGAAGAAGAAGAAGAAGAAGAAGAAGAAGAAGAAGAAGAAGAAGAAGAAGAAGAAGAAGAAGAAGAAGAAGAAGAACAACAACAACAACAACAACAACAACAACAACAACAACAACAACAACAACAACAACAACAATAATCATATAATCATCATCATCGTCATCATCATCATCATCATCATCATCATCATAAACAGTGTTAAAAAGAGAGATATAATTAAACAGAAACGATAAGTCGGGGAAACGGGTCCCAGCCACCTAAAAACATAACACGCAGACTTGCAACCATTATTTACTTGCCTGGGAAACGAATGTGGTGTTTGATGTCAAGCAACAACAGCAAAAAAACCCTAAATGGACAGAGGATGACAGACAGACCGACAGACAGACAGACAGACAGACCTAAAACGCCGAAGGTTTACCTTGGTAATACCGTTGTTCTCGTTAAACTCGCACTCCACCTGGAAAGGTCGGACGGGGCCTGCCTGATCGGTGTCAATGAGGTACGTGCCGTCAAAACAGCAGCTCGCTCTCTATCTTACCCTCCTCCGCCCGGATCTCCTCGCAGTCCTGGGCGAGTCTGCAAGCACACGGCATCACCGCCTTCCTCACTGTCACAAGCCACTGCTCGTGTCGTCTCCCGCCTAGGCTGAATTCAGACGTATCCAGTTCCAGTCGCCAACGAGAGTGAGAATTTCGATCGTTTCATGAGCACTTTCAATTGGAAAAAAAAAATCTCTCTGAATTATAATTGTAGTTCTTACAAATAGAGTTTATCATTTTTTTTTTTTGCTTTTGTTTTTTCAGATTTACCGTTGAGTGAATTCTTAACAGAAAGAATCTGAAACGGGAGACCAGGTTGTCTTCATACTGTCTTTGCTCTCATTTCTTCATGGCTACCAAAGAACATGCGTCCACCTCCATGGTTCGCCGACTTGTGTAAGCCTTCCTCAAATAGCTATCCAAAGAAACAACGATTCACCTGCGGAACACTCAGACCGAATGTCACCAGGACTACGACTGGCACTTCCATTCTGTGTGGTCAAGACTCTCTATCACTCACTTGCCAATCTAGAAATGTGCATGTCGGTGTGTGCGAAGATCACACCGCATCCTACCACCAAACAACCAGACCAACCAGGCGTAAAGGACATGTCACCATCCCCAGTGTCTGCGGTGTGACTGAAGCCTTGAGCAGGAAGATCAGGAAAACCGGCGTCTCCGTACATCCCAAACCTATCAACACCATCCGCAGCCAGCTGGTCGCCCCCAAGGACAAAACTGACAAACTGGACAAGTCTGGAGTGATCTGCCAAGTAGACTGTCGTGACCGTGAAGAGAACTATGTCGGGGAAACTGAAAGAAACCTTCGAAAACGCTTGACAGAACACAAAAGGGAATCATCACCAGTAGACGCCCACCTACACGCCCAGCAGCATCAGTTCGATTATGAAAAAACGTCAGCGTTCTCGACCGTGACAATAGATGGTTTCAGGTGGGGTGAAGGAAGACTAAAGATATTGCCGCCAACAACCCCACACTCAACCGGGACAGGGGGCAGACACACCTCGCCCATTGGTGTACAACACCCTCATTGTTCAGTCACATGACCAGGGTTCGACCCGTGGTCGTGTGCACTGAACGCCAGTTCACCCAGTAGCCACACCACCGCTGAAGAAGACAACGGAGGAGGTCTGTCGAAAGCTCCAAGTAAGTGCTATTCCTGGCTGAGTGACCTGTGTTTAAATCTGGTAGTCGTTAGGTGTGTTTTGTGTCTGAGAACATGATTATGTGCAAGTGTGTACTTTGTTCTAGTAAAGAGCTTTTATGTGTCAAAAGAATGCTACAAAAATATATTCAACTGTTATCATCATCATCATTATCATTATCTTAGGCATCGTTGTCAACGAACACTCCATCCCAAGTTGGCATACCACACTACTGCCATTATCAACATCACACCATCATCATCGTCGCCACACGTTTTACCGTCACTGTTGCTATCATAACCATCGTTCGCATCATCATCATCGTAGTCATCTCAATCATCATTATCGTCGTCGTCAACATCATCGCCGACGTCGTCATCATGATCATTGTCATCACTGCCCTTGTCGTGGTAGCCACCATCGCCAATAACAAGCACATCACCTCGGACTCATGAAATTAAGCCACTGATAAAATTTCTCAGCTTCTCAAAAGAAATGATTTTCCAATTTTCTATGAGAAAATGTTTTTATAGAATAAATTCATTATCATCATCTTGCTCAGTTTGATAACTGCGTCGCCTGATCGCCTGTGTTCGTTGAAGAACACCGGCTCTAGGGGCGTTTCGCTCAGTCTGTCGGGTGTGGCAGACACATAGACAGACTTGTAGGCTTTCAATGCATGGGTCAAAACAAAATTACTGATCTTTTGCAGATAAAAGAATACGCTGACCCATGACCTTCCAGTGTTTCAACGAACAGATACGTTTGTTTCTCATCATTCTTCCATTTGTGGTTTGTCGATTCGAATGTCTAATCCATGACAACATAGCACTGCATATTTTATTGCTATCTTGTTTCGGTTTTGACTTGAGTTTATCGTTGTTTCAGACAAATGTAAAACACAGTTTAGACAAAGACATCCATCCAGAGGACCTGGAAGCAAGATCCAAAGATGAATCAGTTTGAATATCACAGGAATTTTGAAAACAAAAACTCCAGCTTTCGAGGTTATATTTCCATTTGTACGAATTTTGAACAACTTTTCTAGTCCAGAAAAAATTTCTTTATATGATGATCGCAAAAACATATGTCTAAAAAATGCAAAATTGCTGAGACCAAAAAAAAAAGACGAGTTTAAGGTATATAATGTGTAATTCTGCATAACTCTGAAACACCCTGACGTCTTCCATACAAACAAGATCAACGTTGCCTAAAGGGCTGGAAGCCAAAGACGTAATCACATTCAACCATTGGTTTAGTCCGTGGGCACCAAAACAGTATATCCCTCTAGTGGGCAGGAACAGCCCTCGATATCTTTCCACTCGTGCGCCCGAGTGTGACAGAGCATGTGTGTAACAGAGCATGAGCGTAACAAAGTGTGAGTACAACAGAGTGTGAGTGTAACAGAGCATGAACGTAACTGAGCGTGAGTGTAAACAGAGCATGAGTGTAACATAGCGTGACCGTAACAGAGCGTAACTGTTATAAAGCATGACTAACAGAACACTGACTGTAACGGGGTGTGACTGTAAACAGAGCATGAGTGTAACTGACCGTGCAACAGAGCATGAATGTAACTGTGCGTGAGTGTAAACGAGCATGACTGTAACAGAGCGTGACTGTAACAACGCGTAACTGCAACAGGGCATGAGTGTAACAGAGCATGAGTGTGTAACGGCATGACCGTAACAGCACGACCGTAACAGAGCGTGACCTTAACACAGCTTGAGTGTAACACAGCGTGACCTTAACAGAGCATGACCGTAACTGAACGCGTGACCTTAACTGAGCGTGACCGTAACAGAGCATGACCGTAACAGAGCATGAGTGTAACACAGCGTGACCTTAACTGAGCATGAGTGTAACACAGCGTGACCTCAACTGAGCATGAGTGTAACACAGCGTGACCTTAACTGAGCATGAGTGTAACAGAGCGTGTCCGTAACAGAGCATGACTGCACCAAAGCATGACTAACATAGCATAAAACAGAGCGTGACCGTAGCAGAGCGCGAGTGTAACGGGGCGTGACTCACAGCCGCAGGTGGGTGTCGCGGAAGATGACGGTGCCGTTGTGTGGCGGCAGGAGGACGTTGGTGAGAGCGGCAGCTTGTCCTTGTTGGCCACCACCACTCGCTTGGGGTTCGTGCCGCATTTCTCGCACGTGGCCTTGTAGCGGTCGTCGCCGCACACCTCCCCGCTCTCTGTCGGACAAACACCGGATGAGGATGGTCAGTCAGGGGATGGTCGATGTGAACAGTTCTGACAATGCTTAACACACACACACACA